>RJWH01000017.1:2438456-2563019 GCA_004363575.1 Solenodon paradoxus
GGGTCAACTTCATTGCTTAGGAAGCAAAATTAAGGCACTAAAAAGAAATTTTGATTTTGCTTGAAAATAAACAAGAAATCTCATTCTCAGAAGAGAACCACCTTTTTTTTTAACCATATCTCTACGGATTGCAAATTTAAGAACACAAAAGAAAAATGATTCTGATTTATTTGGTTTCAGAATGATTATGAGTGTTCAAAGGCAGGGTTTCATGTTTCTTTGCTTTTCTGACATAGCATCCTGTCTGACTTTCAAAGAGTCCAAATGAAATGAGAATTCCAACTAGACAAGGCAAGGAGACAGGAAGCTGCCTAAACAGTGTCTGTCACTTTTGTGACCTATGATGGTTCTTCTGAGGATAGAGAGGTTGACTGCTGAACTGCACAGAACACACATAGGATGGATTCCTGGGCATGTGGGATGTCTTTGGGTCATTTGAGAGGCAAGTCCTGAATGGTGAATTAACTATTCTGCTATGGTTTTGAAGCAGGGTTATTTAACGCTGACAAAAAAAAAAAAAACAAGGAGCTATTAAGATTCTGCTGTGATGTGTGCTGTGGTTCTCTTAGAAATAAAAAGTTTTTAAAATTCCTAAGATGATACCTACGTGCAGCAAAAGCACAAGGAAGTGCACAGGAATTTAAAAAACAAAACAACTGAATCTCATGTGAAGGTTCTCTTTTAGAAAGACGGAATGGAATGGAAGTAGAGGTGGTCATGTGTGGTCTCTGCAGTCCCCTCTTTTAGTTCTTTGCCTTGTTGTGGGTTAAATTAACTTTATTCCTTTTTGCCTGACTTAAATTTTAGTAATAATGTTCGACAGAATTAAATAAGTCCATGTGGAAATTCATAATGAAAAAAGCCAAGTACAAAATTGTACTGTGAAATTAACTCCAAAGAGTGAGTGAGTGAGAGTGTGTGTGTGTGTGTGTGTGTGTGTGTGTGTGTGTGTGTGTGTGTGGACAAGATGAGAAAATGTAAATAAATGACAAAATTATGAGAAATTCAGACAGAAATTAATGAGAGAGATGACTCGAAGTTTTGGTGGTCAAGAAAGGGAGAATATGATTTAAGGGAAATAAATGATTCCTTTACACAAAATGAAAGCAGTGTTATACATCCATTTAAATATTGAACATATGACTAATTGGAAGCTGGGCTTTCTCTTTTTCCTCTCCATAGTCATCGGGTCATTGTGCATTCTTCCAATTACATAAAAACACTTTGTTCTGTGTGAACAGGGTTAACATTTGTGGTGCTACAAGAAAACAGAATTCAGAGCTTTATATTTAAAACAAGGTAAAAATACATTCACAATTTCTAAATATTAAAAACACAGTAATGACATTAAATTGAATTTCCTATTTATTGCATATTCTGAATTTGATCTAGTCTAACACCTGTAGGTTTACAGCTTAAATTGAGCATGTAAAATAAGACAATGATTAAAGAAGGAGATGCTCTCACTTCTAACATAACAAAGCCATAAAAAGCTGCTTTATTTTCTAAAGGGAATTGATTATATGAAGACATATGAGGCTTAGAGAAAATACACCTCTGAACAATTTAGATATACTTATTGTATCCTGCAGGCATTTAAAGCCCAAAAAAAGCATAACTTGCTGAGTCTAACTCTTAAAAAGATCACTGTAAATCAACATCTGTATATAGTATATTACATTCACCAACAGTCCAGTTCTATCCTTCACCATACAATTGACCCCTTTTACCTGATTTGCCCAACCCCCTTCTGGTAAATACTTATTTGATTCTGTAGACTAAAAGTCCATTTTTGTTATTTGGTTCATTTGTTTGTTTTACCTCTCCATATACCACATATGAAATCATATGATTTTTGTCTTTATCCATTTGCAGCAACATGGATAAAACCTAGGGGGAATTCTGCTTAGTGAGATAAGTCAGGAGAAAAATTATTTTGATAAAAAGTCTTTTTTCCCCCTATAGACATGGGTCTCAAGTCATTCTGTTAAAGGAAAAGAGATTTTATTATATTTAAATATTTAAGCATTTTATAAAAGTCAAAAGACAAAGACTTATCTTTATGGATCAGGTAGAGTGACTCCCTCTACCTGAAGAATGTCTACAAACTTAAATCACTGTGAACTACTGATCATGGCCCAGATGTCACCTCACTATTGAGACCTACACCACTTGGGTAGCCCCTCATGTCCAAGCCATCCCCCACTGTCATTGTTCTTTGAGGTTATAAATCCTATTGAATGTTCAGTAGCCTCATACTAATATGCAGATTTCTCAAACAGTAGTTAGTATACTTTAGAGCTATCGGCTTAAAACCCAGTAAGACCCTATAAAAGGAGCCAAGTATCAAAAATAAAACTTCTTGCCAACTGATCTTCATTGACTATAAGAATTAATCTAGACCAGGTCCATTCTTCTTAAAAGTCTTCCTGCATGCATCAGTTCTTAAAAATTAGAGATTTCTCACTCTGTCTTCAATATTTTCAACGTCTTCTGCCACACTATACTATTTCACTGTCCCTTTTCAAAAAAATAGAGAACAGGTCCTAATTCTTTTAAAGTCTGGTAGATCTCTTTGTCTAAGACTGACATGTCTTCTTTCTTTTATGCTGGATTAAATTCAAATTGTTGGCATTCTTTTCAAGTTGTAGAAATTACATTGAATCAATTTCTTATTTAATTTTTAAGAGAAGAAAATAGAACCAGCTCTTTAGAAGCAGCCCAGCAGATTTCATACAATTAGTCTAATCATTTAAAATATTACAAAAAATATTGTTAGGACAACAATTATTAAATTTTAGAAAAGAATTTTATTATTATTTATTATTTGAAATGTGGAAGAGAATTAACACTTACTAAATCTATGTGCCATCTATGTATCATGATATTGTTATTCCTACTTTTCATGGAGAGAAATAAAGACTCAAATTAAAGAACTGACTCAATTTAAACTCAGGGCTGACTTCAGAGCCCTAGTACCTCAAGAATACTATGAGTTGAAGCAAAATGTGGTATCGTAATAGATACTCTATGATTTTACCATTTTCATTATTAAATTTTACATATATTAGAATTAATACATATTTATTTTTACTTAAATCTGACATCATATCAAAATAACTGCTCTATGAGGTCAATTAACCCAAATCTATTCTGATCAAGGAAGACAAAATCCTTAAGTGTTGCTTTATAACAAGAATATTCAATCATTATGTTTCAGTCATTTGGAAACTTATTTTCTGTTATGCACATTGATTATGATTCTGATGTGTTAACATTTTCTCTTTATACTTTGCTTTGTTTTGAAGAATTTATTTACCTTTGTAGCATGGTTGAATTTTTGTCTAGAAAATTACCAAAAAAATCACTCAGAATAAATAGTGTCTATCTCAACTTTCTGAAGAAGCAGCGAGATCTCCTTATCTAACTCTAACTCCATAACTCTTCTCTAACATGTTTTTAATTGCATGTGTTAGCATCTGCTATTGTAAAATGCTTGGTTTGGTGAGGACCCAACATTTACATGAAGTGTTATACAATCTTGTCATATTTGCAACCTCACAGATTATTGAACCTTTATGAAAGAATATGCATGTTTAAACTCATCTTCATCATTTTCACATTTTTATTTTTGAGATTGTACCTGGGCTTCTCAACTATACAATCCTCAACAGACACAACTGACAACATTCTCTCCATGTAGCCAAATAAAGGAGACAACTGCTTTGTCTGTCACCTCCTGAGCACTACTGGAGCTGAAATAGCTCTTCAACTTTTCTCCAAATTTTCACCTGCAAATCTTATACAATTTACCACCACCCTACTCATGCTGCAGTTTAGATAACTGATGAGAGGCTATCTGAAAAAGTGCCAAAGAACAACAGAGTTCCAAATAGCATCTCCAATTTTATACTGTACTCTAACTTCTCTGACTTGCCCACATATTACACAGACATAAAGCAGCCCACAAAAGAGCTAGAGTGAACAGAGAGAGAAAACCATGATAGAGGAAGCACTGTGTGAATCAAAATAAGAACCATGGCTAAAGTTTGGAACACAGGGTTCAAAGAGAATGCTGATCCTGATTAATATAAACATAGGTCCCTCACTTCTCCCCTTGTAAAGTACATAGAATGCATTCCTACATGTTATTCTATTTGTCTCAGATGCATGCTAGGACTTCAAAGAGCATTGATTAAAGAAATGATTTAGTGCAATCTATTGGCACTTACAAGTCAGTGAGCTATCATTCTGGGTGAGTGGTACATTTTTTCAATTGCCTTTCATTTTTTTGCTGCTTCTCCTCAAGACACTTATTCTGATATGTTTTGTCTAATGCTCTGCTCTTTTATTCCTCTCTGTCCATCAATATTTAAAGTTAACATCTTTTCACAGATAATAATTTGACCCTTAGCAAAAAAGATTAACCCATATAAGTCTACTGAATTCTCCATTTGTTTTTCTTTCATTAAAAAGAATTAAGATGAACTTGAAATAAAAAATTTTACATTGCTTGAAAGGCATTTGACTAAATATATTAAGTAATGTATCTACTAAGTCTGTCAAAAGCTCTTAAGAGACCACTAGTATAGTGCAATAATATTTCTTATAAGCACTGTATAGATTTGATGATTCTATAAAAATATAAACATTACAATATTTACAATGATGAGTTTCCTGACTTTAATAATTATGTAACACTAAAGAAAACAAAACAAAAAAAATTCCACAACTGTCCTTTCCATTAAGTTTCATAGATTACAATCTTTAAAGAAAATTCCTGTAGCTATCCCACTTTCACTAAATCACATTGAAATGTAAATTTCAGCTAATGTTACAGTTCTAGTCAATATCACCAAAAGAAAAGCTATAGACATAACCTCATTTTCTAGAAAATTATGAACAGAAAGAGCAGAAAATAAAGATGTTCTGTAAATGAGTATGACATCTGCACTGGAATAATTTAAATAACAAAGGACCAAAATTGTGGACCTCAACAAGTTTGAAGTCTATCATCAATGATTAATGTGAAACAGGAATTATTGGAGATTATATTAAGAAAAAGCACTTGATTGCTCAAAGGACTGAGTTAAAGATTGCATGACAATTTTTCCCTAGAATCTTTGGACTGTCATCATTAATTTTGTACCTGAAATTTAACATCTATGAATGAAGATAATATTGCCTAAATGAAATAACAAGCACAGTTGTTTTGTAGATTACTTTAAAATAGTCTAAATCCAAAGTCAGTTCTTAATAAACATAGATTGTTATAAATTAGATATAATGTAAATAATTATTGAATAATGACTGTTCAATTCAAGGAAGCTTTATCTGTCATTTAAAATACTTGGCCAATTTTGAAGGGGGTAAAAAACAACACCCGAGAGTATATTGTTGTTAACATTAAGCACTATAGTGTATCAGCACTGTAGACTTGAGAGTGTTTCAGCAAAACGTACCATTTAGTCAATAGAAAGTGAAAAGCTCTCCCCTAGTATCTTTACTGCTGTGTTAAAACATTTACCTCGGAGTTAGCTGTGCTAATTATTGAAAATACAAAAGAGTGTATACTTTGGTTTCACTCAGTAAAAATTTAATATTCTAGTGCTATTTGCACTATATGAATAACAAATAATTGTTGGCCACCATAATTTCAAAGAACTTATTCATTCTTCCCAAAAGTTTGATGTATTCATTTCTATTATTTATTCATGAATAGCTTAATCACAACCAAAATACCTTGCATTTCAGTTTTCCAACAGCATCTTTACTTTAGAATGTTATCCTTACATTCCGTTATGTTGTTAAGTCAGAACACGTTGACTGTATTGGGAGTTGTGCTATGCATACAAGATTGCTTGTATTTCATCTTCTATATAAATAACTTTAGAGTTTGCTTTTCAGTCAAGTTTTGAACATTTACAAGTCATGAATTTCAATAGGAATTTCTGGCAAATAATAATAAACTGGCATTCTTAAAACTCCCCTTCATGGCATGCCCTAGTGGTCTGGCAGACTAGGCCACTAGACACAGTCCACATACATCCCAAATATCCAGATTTGGGACCTGGGGCCAGAGGAACAACCAAGATTAACAACTAAATAAATGTTAAAAAATAAAAATAAAAATAAGCTTCTCCTTCATATTATCCACTACACTAAATACTTTTCACATTATAAATATACATATTACAAATCACTTGCAGGGTTTTTATCATTATCCCCTCTCTCTACCCACCTCTAACAGATGGTGAAACTGAAGTTCATAAAGTTAAAAACTTTGATCAAATTATTTGTCATTTTAACTGGCAGAAATTGGAGTTAAGACCCTTAATCTTTTTTTATATTTGCTATTGTCCTGACATGATTACTATCAATCATGTCTTATGAAATGATTTTCATTTATTTGGAGTAAATAAAAATTATTTCAGTTAAAAGAAGACAGAGTAATATACAAATACCTTTTTAAAACTAAACTCTCCTTAGTAGTAATATAATTAGTATTTGCTCATTATTTTCAATGTGGACACACAAGAATAACAGAATATATGGAAATAGCATGAAAATTGAACCCCAAAGACCTAAGTCTGATTCCCAACTCTAATAGGAATCACATTATTATGGAAGTCACATTTCAAGTCTTCATTGTTCCACCCTATAAAATGGAACTTGAGGTATCCTCCTTAGCCACCCTCCCTACAATTTGATTTTTAAATCCATTGAGGCACTGTGAAAGGGTCTCATGAAATGAAAGAACTATTTTTAAAAAATAATACATTAGTAAAGAGTGCAGGTTCTGGATGTAAGAAGAGGAAAACCAAAGAAGCATTACTAATACAATTTAATATTATCTTTTCAAGGTGATATAGGAAATTAAAATTATTTAGAAAAACTAATCAATAGGAGAAAAGCAACTAGACTGCTCTTCCCATTGTCTATAAAGAACAAAAACTAAGGAATTCTTTCACAGAATTTCTAAATGATCTTCAAAAGTTGCTACCCTCAGCATGCCCTGGTGGCCTAATGGATTATTAGTTCAATGCAATATGGTCCACATACGTTCCAAGGTCCTTGGAGGGGAAACCACCAAGATGAACAACCAAATAAAGTAAATCAAGTGCTGCTTCCTTAAAAAAAAAAAAAAAAAAAAAAAATCCACTACATTTATGAAGTTTTATTATTATTTAACCTGTGGTATTAAAAAATATATATTAGTGTAGTCTTTAGTTTTACAAGGTGTACACTGGAGCCATGCCCTCTCTGTGTAAACAAATCTGAAGAAAGATTACTTTACCTCTAGTTAGTTATGCTTTCCTTTATTCAGTTAGCACTTGTTTAAGACTTACTATGCCCAACTGAGGCTTCATGGAAGGCAAAGGGAAGGAAGCTAACAGTGTCCCTTCTCAAGTAGTTTCTCTATGCTAAAAAGACAAATCACAAAGCTATTGGGAAACAAAGATTAACATACAATAACACAGGTCAAAAGATGAAAGACAAAGTGAAGCACTCATGTGGCATTACCACGGTAGATATTTGGAGAAAGTCTATCAGAAATCTTTTAAAGCAAGAAATGATTGATTTTTGGCAAAGAAAAGCAAATAAAGAGAATTCTACGGTATTAGTAGTGATTTGTGAGAATCTACATAAACAAGAATGATTCATACACGGACTTAACGGCTTATGCTCACAGTTTCAGTGCTTAGAAATGTGAACTCTAAATAGAAGAGGGATAAAATTTAAAAAGAAAAGATAAATTAGAAAAGCTCACTCTATATGAGATTGACCAGCATAAGGAAGCCCCTTCAAAAGCATAAAAAGAAACTAAATTAAGCATCGTTAGAATTGTGAAACATAACAAAAATTCAAATGTATGAACCTGGAAACAAAAAGAACTGATGCAAAAAATTGGTAATTGACAGATAAAATTGACTTGGTGAGAAATACATTGAGAGAAACAGAGAAAACAAAAGTTGGAGAGGAAAATTATTAATTTTGGTCTGTAGCAGCAGGAATCCATTGGACAATGAAGGGAAAATATCCTGTGGCTAGCGAGACAAGCAAGGGGCTTTGTTTTCACTGTTGTCTGCCTGTCACTTTATATAGTAATGAAATTAATGAGCCTGACTCTTCCCTTTCATGACTGGAAAGATTCAAACATCCTGTTCTTTTTCACTCATGCATAGCAACCACACAATTCTGTCAGCACAATCAAATCTCTCCAAGTTACAGGGAATTGTGAAAACGTGTCATTTGCTGTTAGAATAATAAACACAAAGCACAGGAGAGAAAATTCTTTCCAAAAAGCAGGTAATAGAGATTAAGTGTCATTTTTTGTCTGTTTGCATTTTATAAACGTTGATGTATAGTAATAAAATTGCATAGGGAAAGCAAGGAATGTATCTTCCTCTTTGACATTTTTTATCACAATTGGATTTAATCATAACAATATTAAATTGATTAAAAAAACAGTCAAATACTGAATATTCAAGAGTTACCAATAGATGCATGTCAATTCTTGGAAGAACTGAATGTAGATATTGTTGGGAATGGGGTATGTCTTTGTGAAACTACTAAGAATTTATTAAGCAAATTCAAAGCATCAAAATATAACCAAATGCTTAGTGGGTCAGAATCTAAGAGCTGCTTAACTTGAAAATATCTAATAAAAGAAATAAGAAGCTAGTGTCCACTAAGGAAAGAAAAATCTGAGATCTAACTCCTTTTTAGTTTTGAACCTAGAAATCAGAATTCAAGAGAACTTAGAAATCAGAACTCAAATTTCATAGGATAAATGACTTTGCCTTTAACCACAAAATTGTGTTGTCCACAGCATGATTGAAAATGGTTACAAACTTCCAAAAGCTTCAGAACTGATTAGCCGGTGAGTCGTCTGCACTTCTGCCAACTCACCTGGCATTCCTTTATGTTTAGCAATGCACGTCTCCCTGGAGCCTGCAGATGCAAGTTTCTGGATAACTGTGAAGCCTTATCTAAATCCCCTGGAAGTTGTGCTGGAGCTTATCTATGCCTGAAGGCCCAACACTATTTTCTGTGTCAAATTTCAGACATTCCAATATTGTGAAGATATGGGTGATTTTTGCCTTATCAGTGAACGCAGACTATTAGTATAGACATTTTATAAAATTAATTATTTGATTAATACATGAGCAGATAAAATGGCCTTCAGTCAACTAACTTGTCTTATCAAGACTAATCATTGCATTCAGCAAGAAACATCAATAACTGTAATAAGTTATTCAGCAGGAGCTGTGAATTTATTTGTTCAATAGCTTTGTACAAACTGACATCAGATCAACAAAGACAGGCTCTGGTAAAAATGTATCAGGGCATAGGGTGGAATTTCGTGCATATCAAAGCAAAATGACATACTTTACTGAAGTTTTTATGTATTCACAGTTTTTTAAGATTTTATGGACAGTGATTTTCCACTAAAATTTAAGATACTTAAAAATAATTCTAAATTATTTTTTATGTAACTAGAATAAGATTGTTGTGACTGCATAGTAGAATCAGTCTAGGCAATTAGCATAATATTTAGTATTGTTCACAATTTACTTCATGGATATTAATCTGTTCAACTGGACTGTAAACTGTTTTTAAGTAAATCATTTTCAACTTGTTCACTATTACCCGCTTGTGCTGAACACAATGTGTTAAACAGACAGTGGATGAGAGAATGAATGACTAATGAATGATGCTCTCGTCTGCATTATTGTTTACATAATTCATCTACCTTAAAAAGCCACAGGTAGCTAACGTACTCTTTTACAGTGTGTGATACAGAGGCATCTTTGTTTGCTTTGTGTCCAGGATATAAATTAAAAAGCTAAATCGAATTATATAAGAGAATGTGAGATATGCTCTTAAGAAGGTAAATCTGAAGGCTAGAGAAGGTTTATGTGTTTACTACAAAGGAAAGCCTTTACATATACTATATTTAAAAAAGTCTACTGCATGTTTTCATAAATCTGCATCTTATTGAGAACTTTATCATGGTAGTCACTGGGTAATAGATTAAAAGATTTCTAAAAATCAAAGGAAAAAAGGAAAGCAAGGAGGAAAAAAAGAGGGAAAGAGGAATGGGATGGGAATAAAAGAACTGACACTCCCATAATGCTATTTTCACTGTGTAGCAAGAAAGCTCCCCTCCTCCACTCAGTCTTCCTTCCAACTCTAGAACATGCAATCTTCCCTTTCTCTAATTTGCTATTTAAAGAGCCTACCGACAACACTGAAGTCTGTGCCTAACTATTTTGCCTCCTAGCTCTTTCTAGTTTTTTCCTGGGAGTTAACCTTTAAAAGCATCCAAAGTAAGGGCTCATTTTCTGTCTTCTCCATCCCCACCACTCCCAACACAGGATAAGCACACAGCAGATTGCCAAGAAGCAATAAGCAAAAGGTCAAATGACTAAATGAAAGAATAAACTTTTCCAAATTCACCAATCTTGGTGAATTTTACCCCAATCCTATGAGAAAGGAGTTTTTAATTTGGAGTTCAATGGTCTCCCAAAGTCTGGGGAACTATAATCTCTATAATCCCACATACTCACAGCTGTGTGAAAATTTAAACACTTTGTTTTTATAACTTTTGTAATATTTTAAAAGGGGAATCTTATTCAAAGGGGGTTTAGAACTACCATTCTTAAGAATGAGGAAAAGGTAAGTTTATTTAATACCAGGAGCCATAAATGTATAGTCTTCGAAGCCATTTCAGTCTATAATGAGAAATTCTTCATTCTGACCTCTTGACTCTAAAGTAGGTTTAATCTTAAACTATAGTCTACATGACTTTGTACACTCTTTCAAATCCTGCATTTGATGATCTGCCATCAGAGGAGGTTAAGGAGTATATTGATCCACATATTTTCAGAGATTTTCTTTTCCATTTTCATTTTATAGAAAGTTTAGAAAACACTTTAAAAGGCAAGGCTTATTTTGGGGTTCTTGGCCAGTTTTTAAAAAGTTATTATCCTTGTGTATTTATTAAAATGCTTCATAGAATCTAAAAGCAAGACTTTGAAATGCAGATTCCCCCCTCCACTAGTTAAAAGCAAAATGATTATTTTCATATTGTAGTCTACATCTTGTGTCAATGTATGATCATCTAGAAAGATGGATAATTTTGAGTAAAATTAAAAGTTTGGGAAAAAAACGTCAAGTGTGAAATAAGGAAATACATAGATTATCCATGAAACGATTTATGCAGACAATAGTACAATGGTGAGGCACTCAAAAAAATAGGGATATGTCAAAGGTAGAAAATACTTCAAGTTATTACTGAATATTGGTAGTGGTCAGAGCAACAGTATTGCCTGAGTTACCTTGAGGCTCTTATTTGAATTATCTAGGACTGAGGTAAAAGTACAAGCTCTTATTTCTTGAAGCTTATATTATGAAAGAGATATATGGACCTAAGTGGTTTCTTAATATGATGAATGTGGTTGGAACTGACAGATAATGCATAGCTGCCCAGGATAATTAAATCAAGGCAGAAATATAAAAACCATTGAGTTTCTCACTCGATTAAACCTAGAACCCCATAATTTAATCCACCAAAAGGATGTCAGGCTAGGAGACTATGAAAGCGAATGAGGAATGAATCAAAGTCAAGGAAACAGAATTCAGCAGCAGATGCAAGGAAAACACTTGAGAAGGTGGTGTATCTCAAACGCAATTTGAGAGCTCAAGAGCATGGCTATGTGGGTTTCTTTCAATACGTCGAACTTCGAGCATGCTGAGCTGGTAATACTGAGCGGACATTTGGAAAAATGCCAAAATCAGTTGAGAAGTGAGAGCTCAGAATCAGAATTGTGAAAGTATGCTTCCGTGCTGCACAGGACACTGTGTAAATTAGCAAAAACTCCTCTGCCCAAGTGTTCTTTCTCTGGGTCTAAAGTACAATGCATGCCTGATGCGTGAACTTTGGAATTGAAGTGTGAACTTGATGCTATGGCTGTTGTCACTAATGCTAAAACTTTCACTTTTGTAAATTGTACATTCTGCAATGCCCTGGTTCTTTGTGAAACTTTTGTCTTTGATTTCATAATGGTCTATTAAAGAGCAGGCAATTTGGAGTGTCTACACCAAACGAAAAGTATGTTGGGGTCCCTTAAAATAAATAGTTTCCTTAAACTTAATACCAAAATTCTTTTGGGGACGATGTTTTCAATCTGAAAGTCACATTTTTATTATAGAGAGAATATTAATTGGTTTCATGATTAAATCTACCCCTGGACTATGAAATTTGTATATAAAAACAGAAATATCATGTGGATTCCATTTGAAAATCTACCATATTGTATTCTGAGTACTCAGGTAGCAAAGATGAGAAATGTACTCAAGAAGTAAATAGCTCCTAATTCAACCTGGGAGGTAAATATTAAGTCTTATGGTTACATAAATCATGCTTAGCACTGCATCTCAGACCTGAGAAAAATGTTTGACTCATAGTAGATGCTCAATAAATGTTTGATTAAACAATTGCTTTTTAAAACAGCTCAATTTATGCCAGTTTCTCATGAAAGAACAGCCTATTTTGCTAAGAGAAAATAGTTGTTTGCTTGTTTTTTTTTTCCCCAACAGAAGACCAGCTAATGCAAATTTATTTCTAAATTGTTCCAATTTTTTTTTATTTTGTTTACATTAAATATCAGTGCTTCATGTTGTGAATAATCAAGTTTTAAGTCATCAAGTAAAGTTCATGGGTAAGAAAAGTCCTTCTACATATTTTTATAGATTTATCTTTTTTAAATAATGGATCTTCTTATACCAGCCTAACATAAATAACCCCATCTGTTAAATCACACAGCCAATATTTCCTCTTTAGCAAGTGGTTACAATATTATTCTTTCAAAATCAGTCAACGCTGAGACTTGTGTTGTATCTTGAAAAATAAATCAATAAATTAAGAAAAATAGCATTTCAACAAGAAATATAATTTAGAAAAGAATGGGGAATAGGAGAGAGCAGAAAACATTGTCACCCAGTCTGTCTAGACTAGAGATGGATATACAGAATCATTGAAAAATAAATATGGATATGTGGCATGGGGCCAATAACAGAGAATTTTTAAAGCTATGCACAAGGTAATTGAAACTATTAGAAACTTTTATCTGATAATAATGAATAAGTTAGATGGAGGGAAGACAGAACTGATGGAAAGAAGAAATCAGATAGGAGGTAATGTCAAGCCCAAACCTTACAAGTCAAAATTGATGTCAAAAAAGTACCAAATGCATTAAAGAAAAAATGGCAAGACTTTGCCAATCAGTTGGATTTAGGAATTCATTTTCCACATGATGACAATATCCAAGTAGTAGGAAATTACTGAAGCACTGACAGAAGCCATATAGTTAGTTGGGAGAACCGGTTTGTAAAGAGCATGTGTGCATAGGAAGCATTCTATAGGTTCACTAGAACAGAATGTGTTTACCTTTGAGGGGTCATCATTCTACCTACTGCAGAGACTAAGTTACAAAATCAGAAGTGGTTTTGAATTGACTTGGACTTAATTCTTACGCATCGGTTTACCTTTGGGTTGAATAATGTGAGACTAATTCATTAATTACAAGATAAAAATAGCATTTTAATGGAGACTTTTTGCATTAGTTTATTATTTTCTGCTGAAAGTCTTTAAATGTTAAAATTCTGGTTTCAAAATTCCACTTAGTGATAGCTAGGTAAACATTGACAATAAATTGATAGCTTTCTGCTAGTAGACATATTTTGATGAGCCTATTTTTATTGAAACTATATTTTTAAAAAAATCACTGTTGGGCAGTTTCTTGTTTCACTTTGTTTTACTATAAAGTATTTTGTTAAAGAGGTTTCAAATCTAGATAAGGATTTTTTTCCTTTGTATGCTTTTATAATATGCAAGTTTTAACCTAAGCATGTTAAAACATACTTGATTTTCCCAAACTATTCAACCTACAGATTTTCCTCTGTATATAGTTTATCCTCTTGAAATTAAAAGGGTAATGAACAAAAAGTACTGTGAAGGTTAAATGAGATAATGTATGTAAAACTGAAAGACAATCACTGACCCACATTAAGTAGGTCTTCAAAAAGATTTTAACCGAATCCAAACTATGCTGCATGAGATTTTCTCACTAATATTGGAGTGTATTTCCACAAGTACTAAAATTAATAATACTGTACATGATGTTTCTTACTATGCTTTCCAAATTTTAAATATTTGGTGACTCTACACAATAGCATAAAAATTTTTAACATGAGGATTCAGTTCAAAGAATTTTGTGTAATTAAATATGGCAGTTTATATTACAATTGTTCAATCATATTTTTATTGGATACACAAAATAACATTCACTTTTAGAAATTCTCTCTAAAGATGCCAGCATTTGTTGAGAAAAATAATTTCATATATTTAATATAGCATATTCAGAATTAAAATTAAGCTATTAAAAGAATCAACCAAAAGCAACTCTCTAGAAGGCAGTAACACTCCAACAAATAAAAGTCACAAAATGTTATCCAATGGTTGTAATTTGTTTTCAAGTTGCATGACTTAAAATTTTTCTTCAATCCTGTGTTTCTATCTCTACCTCCTTTTGAATAAATATCATTCCTGTATTTTCACTACCTGTATTCTTTGTAAACTTGCCAAATACTCTCCACCTTGTCCTGTGTATTAAGAAACTTTTATACGACTCTTTGAAAGATTGTCATATGAATCCAACTAGGAGAATAATTTACAAGGTACAAAATGAAGGGTCATTATTAATACTGTCTCACCTGCATTAAGTATATACTCTTCAGTGCCTCTTTTTCATACATGACAGGACTTTAACAAGATCAAAAGAGGTAGAAGCTTTTAAATAAGGTAATATGAGAGGTATCATTGATCACATAAGTTTAACTTACATTTTCAAAATGATTAATGTGATTAGGGAACTGTAAGAAAACATCTCTGTGTATGGTGGCTTATCTCTAGCTTTCACACAAATATTTCTTTGGCTGAAAACCTAATTTCAAAAGTTATGATTTTATGTCTTTAGATTAACATCCAGTAGACATTCATAAGCTACAATGATATGCGTAGTAAGTATTCTACACTATGAAGCTGAATGCAGATTGAGAGTGAAGAGGTTTTCTCAGTTTTGAAGAGAGGTTAATTTTTAAGTGTTTTTACTTTAACAAAGTACTCCTGACTTGTGTTTAGCAATATTGATACTAATGTTGTTTAGGTAGCTCGAAGAAAATAGCACTTTTTCTTACCATCTCAGTACCCGATGTCTTTTTTGATTACTACAGGCAAGTCTAATTACTACTTCTGACTAATCTCAACAGTTGGGTAATTTCTTTCCAAACAAAACGAAATCTGAAATGTTCCATGAGATCTTATTTTTTAAATATAAGCACATGGTATAGAAGATGCCAAATCTTAAAATAGATTAACATATAGTAAATGGATAATTGTAATAGAAAAATAACTATTTCATTATGTATAGATAAATGCTTTATTATTTTAAACAGCCTATAAATCGGAAGCCTCATCTAAAAATCGTCTCTTGGTCCTCTCAATTCCTTTAGTATACACCCTGAACTTCTCAGGGTGTTCATCCCTTTTTATAATTTGTGCATATATTTTATGTTTCCTCATATACCCTGAGCTCTGTTTCCCACAATTCATAGCCCTATGCCTTGAATATAAAGAAATAACAGCTAAAATCAAGTTCTGGCTGTATGCTAACATCACTCTATGCTTTCTTGTATATTAACTCCTTGAATCTTCAAAGGAGAGGAAATGGGTTCCACTATTTTCTTCACTTTAGAGAGAATGAAACAAACTCAGAACTGTTTAACAATCTGGCCAGTCATACATAGCCTTTCGGTGGTCAACCCTGAATCCAAGCTTGGTTTTTCTGTTGCTAAACCTATCACCACCACTCTGCTTCCAGTGACCCTGAGGGGACAAATCTCTCCATGATTGGCTTTCAAAGCACCAAGTATGTCTTCCTAACCTTCAACTCTGAAAACTGTTTTCTGTTGATGCGTTTAAGGTCCCCTGTTCTCTCTGTACCCCGATCTTGTATTAATAGACCCTACAGAATTTGAGACCTGGGTAATAGCAGCTAATATGTATTCCGCTTTTTAATATGTAGTGCTTAGCACTACATCTTATCTTAATCTTCAAAGATTCTTAAAATATGGGGTTCCTACCATGTATCACTATTTAAGGGATGGGGAAATAAGGCAGAGAAAAGTTATCAGAAAACTGCACAAGGTAACACAGTAGTAAATGGTGGAGCCAGGACAAACTCAGAGATCCAACTCCATAGTTACACTCTGAAGGGATGAAGAAATGGAGTAATGGAAATATGACTTGGAGAGGCAGAGAAAGCACTAAGGAGGGCATGTCATTTGATATATAAGGAGGGAAACAATGGAAAGGAAAGCAACAAGAGTACAGGCAGAGGAAGCAACACAAAGAAATACAAAAACAATCTGTCTGGAGGATAACAGGCACTCAATACATACAAGTGACTGAGTGAATATCTTTATAGGCCATGAGTTAAAAGGTTTTGCACATATAAATGTTTTATTACTAATGTTCTCTGCATATTTCTTTTCTTCCAGTGCCACCGTGGGCCTTAATTGCCATAGCCATAGTTGCAGTTCTTTTAGTCCTGACCTGCTGCTTTTGTATCTGTAAGAAATGTTTATTCAAAAAGAAAAACAAGAAGAAGGGAAAGGAAAAGGGAGGGAAGAATGCCATTAACATGAAAGATGTTAAAGACTTAGGGAAGACCATGAAAGATCAGGTAATGTATTCATTCCGTATTTCTTCTTAGATTGTATTATTTAACATTTATAAAAGGATGATTATTTTCTGCCAGATAAGTGTAGGAAAAAAAACACTTCTGGACAAAAGTCAGTGTTGTAGAGATGCTTTGTAATCCTTCCAGTCATGATTCCATACACTGAAGTGGGATGGAAACATCTGGAAGGGTTTTCCAGTCTCCTAAGTATATAGAGTAGAAAAGAGCATCCCTGGATATCATGGGTACAGCATATTGGTATGACAGGATATTTGTATTTTATATGGGTAATTTTTTACATATGTTTGGCCAATCTTAATTGTGTTCAGATTTAGAGAAACAACATAAACACTAAACGTTCTCCCAGGCCAGGCAGCTTTCATACATTTTCACTGTTCATAATTACTGTTAAATAACTGAGTTCCATAGCTGTTCATGACACCTGATAAGAGCTACCATTCCTACCTATCCAGTCAACGCAATAATTAGCTCTCTAGAACTGTGCATTATACAGGAGACGGAAGAGTAGGAGTTGATCCTGAAGAACAAAACAGAATTTGAAAGTCTTACTTCCTCACAAGGGACAATTAAAACCCTAGCACACGTTATAAAATCTGTCTGGCTGGGTTACCTTCCAAAAACCTAAGGAAATTATTTAGATGTCTTTTACATTGTCTATTTTTACTAAATTGGAGGATTTGGTTCAGAATAAAGCTTACTATTAATAATTATTAAATGCCTTTTCACATATTTTTTAATCATTCATACTCGATATTTCTAAAGAACATTTAATTTATAAAGATGCAAATGTAGAGGCTTTTCATATAGATAACATGTTTGTCAACGTTTCCTTTCAAAAATTCTAATCATTCCCAAATAGCAATATAGTCTTGCAAATTCCTCTTATAGTATATATTACTATTAAACTTAAGTATGTGAATCTCTAAGAAAACTTTAAACAAGGAAGACATCTTTAGATACATTTGCATAGGCAAAAATAAACACAGTATGCTAATCTCTCTTCCAGCTTGAGTTTGCAATTCTTTTTATCAAAGATACTGTCATGTCATTGACAACAATTTCACAAAGACTCATTTTCTTCCCTCACTGCACTTTGGTTTAGTTTCAGAGCTATGCAATGACTGTAACCCCTGCATTCAAGCTCAAAGAGCTTTGACCTGAGCTCAGAGTTATAGGGTTACATTCTTCTGAAAGTTTCTATTCATAGCTCCAGAAGTTCATGTACAAATGTTCAAATACAGATGTCCAATAAGGATTTGTGGTTAATTTCATTGTGTAGAAATTGGAATATTAAATCATGCCTTGCTTTATTACAACATTCACCAAAGTGAGCAGGACTTGGTACAGATTTCTTTAAACAACTTTCTGAGAGATTAAGAATAGGAAAAATAGTAGACATGAGCTAAATAATCTGTACATGAATTTCAGGTGTATTCTGAAGCAATACTTTCAAATATTATTTTCACAACTATAATAAAATTCAAATGTGACACTCCTATATCCTAGATAACTAAAAATACAGAATAATAATAGCTATAGCATTTCTTTCTAGGACAAGAAAATTTATTTTTCTTTGTGGAACTTGTTTTGAATGATATAAAGCTGCAATTTATAGTATAGTAAAGTTGTTTATTACCCTTGTTATTTCCCGGATAAATGACCAAGATATCAAAAATTGTAAATACAGAGAAATTGATGATGGTTCACTTTCATTGATTACCTACTCCTTTGAATGGGGAGGAGAAGAGAAAATAAGTCAAATAGAAAATGTTAAGAAGTTCATAACAGTTTACAGTAATCTATTGTTACAGCATATCATTTAGGTGTTCAACCACCATTAAAAAAGTGTTTTTAATCATTTTAAGTAGATCACCTTATAGGTGGATCCAATGGAATCCATATAGTATAGGATTTTATAGATCTTATTTTAATTTATGAACAATTAAATATATACACTAAAATATAATTTGGACAGATGAAAATAGGCCCCATTGGGAAATATTTATGTAACAATAGTTATGTCACTTTTTAAGGCAGACAAAAATAGCTATAATTTTATAAGGAAACAGAATAAAACATACCATTTTTAAGATGCTATGTCACAAGTTAACCATCAGGTTACCCAAATTCAAAACAATAAAGGCACAAAGAAAAACTATTCTTAAGTCGCTTTATTTTCAATATATTAAAACTGAATATTAATATGCACATAGGGAAGATCATGGAGTCTTTGCCTCTTTCATTTAAAAACAAGACAGATATCAGAGCTATTTTAGATACAATTTCTTAAGACAGGTAGGCTCTAGATCAATCGATAGTTTTTATTATTCCATCTATATAAGAACTCAAAAGCAAATTTTAACATTCATGACTACATGTCTCTATGGGAAAAATGTTTAACTATAGAAGAATTTAAATTATTCAATGCAACAAAAATGTAACTGTAGATACTGTATTTATAGAGCTTAAAGATATGTTGTTAAGGTTGTTTTTTTAATAATGTCTTTTAATTCAAGAACACCAAAAGCACAGAGAGAAAATAGCAACTTTTAAAGGCATAGGTCTGGAAAGGTCGTTTCTCCATGGTTTTCACTAATGTGTGTGGATATTTTAATTTTTATTTCTTCCTTCTATGTCCTACTTATCTGTGTTGTATCTCATGACTGTTCGGGACTGTCCTTGCGGTAGGTTTCCTCTGCTGTTTAGACCCCTGTAGTCAACGCTCGAATAGTTAGTGGCCTGGCAATCTGAGCTCCACAGCTGAGGGTTATGCCATTCTGACACACATCAAGAGGCTGAACTAAATTGATTCTTTATGATAAAGGGTTCTCATTTTAAACATTAGTGATTAAGTAGAATATTAGAAAGCTCAAGTTTTTAAATCAATGGGCACAGAAAGGAAATTCGGTTCCTTATGCTCCCTTTTTAATGTGCCTTATCAAATACAAATCTGAACAATTTAACTTACAATGAACAAAGGCTCCTTTGGAGGGTGGTGAACTTAGCACCTTTTGGATGTCAAAGCCAGCCAGAAGCATGTGCATTAAATCTTTGAAATTCAAAAGTGTCTTATGTTCCTAACACAGCTTTTCCGCTATAACTTACCAAATTCTGCAAACTACTGGGTATAACAGGCCTTTTCTTTCTCATTTTGTTTGGGAGGAGGGGGAGAAGGGCTGGAATATTGCTCTTGAGATATTATAATAGCCACTCATTTAACAGGTCTGAATTTAATGTGCTAAATTAGAAAACGTCTTGCTTATGCTCAGCCTTTGGGATAAGAAGAGACTTAATCACTTTAGTGATGAACAGAGCACTGAGAAATTACAAAAAATGTAGCCCTATTTCATACAAATTAATTTCAAAGATAGTCCCACACCTTTTATTAGGGTAAAAACCACTTAGGGAGAAGATGATTTAATATCTCAGCGATTTCAAATTGCACTGGACTGAAACATGATATGTAAATTTTCAATTCTGAAAGAGAATGTTGTAAAGAATTTTAATTGATATTAGATTATGATAGAGTAATGTGCAAATGTGTAAGGCAGAAATATACATTTATTTAATATTAGTTTCTAAAAATCGAATCTCATAGGTCAGCAAATTAACTAAGGTGCAGTTTTATAAGCACATCTTTTCAACAATGTTGAAGACAGCACAGCCAGGGTTTTGAAAGGACAGTTGGGATTTCACTGCCTAACGTCCTCTGATTAAATCTTGTACCACTTACTACCATGCTCCCTTTACTGACCTTCTCAAATTAAAATGTTAATATACATTTTTTTAAATAATTATGTTTGTTTCTTGCCTTTGGCTATCAGCAAATCAACATTTACTATTTAAGAAAACACCTAAGGTGGATTCGACTTTCCACATTAAATGATGGACAGCTAACCCGATTTGAAAACATTTCTAGATAAATTTAATAGTGGAAATTTTCAATTTCCCAAGCTCATTGTTGGTTCTTGAAATTTTTCCAGAAGCACAAAAGGGGAAGCAGCTCTCACTATGGCTCAACCCTGCTTTTATGATCTTCACACCCAAGTAAATTCTATTAATATGATGCTGACACGTCTTAGTTTTTCAGGAGTCAGCTGGGTAGAACCAAATAGGAAAACCTTGTCAATCAAGGGACTGAGGGTGATACTTTGAAGAACCACTGAGGTTGTGTAAATGAATGAACAAACAGAGAAACTTTCAGCAGAGAAAAAAGACCATGCTGTCTGAGGACTGGGAAGGAAATCACGGGTAGAGCCATAGTCTGATATCTATAAAGGCCTTTCTGAGACCTGGATCTACTTCTTGCATTCCAATTCTATAAGAATTCTAAAGTATAATATGATTACTAACAAGAGTTAAGGTTCCTTTACTTTGTTATAGATATAAAGCAGTTTACATCTATGTCTTATCTTGATTTCTATGAAATTCTACACAGACACACACACGAAAGGTAATAAAAATGCCATAATGAAAAAGAAACAGACAATATTTATTATGTACAATACAAACAGAAAATGTGAAGCAGCTGAAATAGTCTTTACAAAAAAAAAGTCTAACAGCAACAAAACATAAGCAAAGAACCTATACAGGCAGTCATCATATAAGGACTTTTTAAATTTTCACCCTTTCTAATGGTTAAACAAATGAAACTTATTTTTAATTTGATTAACTATAGATTACTACATTTTTCTGTAACTCTTTAAAACATTAAGAATGCACATCCCAAGGAGGGAAACCTTCTAATATTTACAACCATTATAATCATTTAATTTTTTAGCCAAATTTTACATGTATCGGGAAAACATCATACATTTTAATTTTTTTAAAAGAGGAGCACTTGAATGTATTTTATGAAATAATGAGCTTTCTAGTATTTCAGTCTATAGTGCACTGAAGTTATAAGTTGTGAAGAATATTCCGTTGGTTTAAACTGAGTTTTGAGAAGTCAGTACCACAATTTTTATTTCTTAACTCAAAAAGTAAATTTTATAGCAATTTCAGCTTTTGGCAAGATTGCAAATCTAACTCATTTTATCTTTTGATATCAAGTAGGCCCATAAATCAATTTAATTCAGCCTAGCTTTCTGTGGAGCTGTTATGAAAATAAAATGGTAAATTTAAACTAAAAGTGGGGTAAACTTTCTCTAAACATGCATTTGCTGGTAGCATGTTTATTTCCTTTTTCCATAATCATTTTAAATGTACATGCAAAAGGGATAGAGGGAATTGAAATTTCTGCGAATTATGTACTCAACTATATTTTTCATAGGAAACCAGGCAAGAAAAGGTCAGCTATTTCATATAAATTGCTCCACTGCATGTAACAACGATATTTTATGTAATTTAAAGAGATGCTAAACATGTAAATGTTAAACCTGGCCTGGTCAAGAGCATGTTTATCAGACCTCTGAAAGAAGTAGTTTCATCATAGTCAACTACAATACTAATGTGACGTGTTCTTTGTAAAAACTTGACATTTTTTGCTTGAAATATTCTCATGGGCTTCTTCATTGCTTCCATGTGCTTGCTGATTGGAGGGAAAAAATTCCGTGCACAAATGGAATTTAAAAAATATGTAAGCCGCCAATGTGAATGTGTGTCAGACAAACAGATTTCCAGCATCCTAGCGCTTGCTTCTCACAGCTTAGAAGTATAACCACAGGCCCACTTCACTTTGGGTTGTTACAAAAATACCACTTGAACTCATATATGATTCCTTTCCCTACTCATAGGCCCTTAAGGATGATGATGCTGAAACCGGATTAACTGATGGGGAAGAAAAAGAAGAACCCAAAGAAGAGGAAAAATTGGGAAAACTTCAATATTCACTGGATTATGATTTTCAAAATAACCAGGTCTGAAGAGGAAAATATCTTCTAATTCCTTTACATTTTCTGAAATTACCAAGTAGAAATTGAAGCAAGATACTTCTTAAAACATTTCATTTGCTGCAAGGGGAAAATGCAATTATCAAAGCTATTGATGAAATAATTTCTAAGTACAGGCAGTCCCCTACTTGCTAATTTAACTGCTGGTAATTAGAATTCACAGTACTCCACCGATTATATCTTCTTATGGCACTAAGCAGGCAGGCAGAATACAAATTAACCCGAAGCAGTCAGTGTGAGTCTGAGACCTCCCAGGCAGTCTCACTCCCTCACAGCCTGAACTAGAACAATTCTTTAAGCCTATGGACCCCAGGGTGAGCAGCCTTTGTGTTAGGCCACCACTGAAGCTAAAGTTTTCAAACATAATGTTGTGATAAGGAGTCAAGATGGGAAGCTAACCATAGTCCATGAATTTCAAAGACAGGCATACCTTGTATAATTACTTAATACTAAAGTAAAACTGCTAGTGCTAATGAGTTAGCAATTTCAGAAAAGTAGAAAGATCGACAACTTGATTTCTAATGTCTCTGACTGCAACCCCAAAAGTAACAAATTGCTGAAAAAGGTACCAAACAGAAATCCTGCTTCAAGTTCTCACAAAGCTGTGGAGTGCGCCTAGATGAACCATGTTAGAGCCTTCTATCAACTGCCTGCTACAAAGGTAGCTCAAAGTTAACTGTTAATAATCTCTCTAAAAAGGCCTTCTGGGTTCCATGACATTGATGGACATGGTCCCTTTACCTTCTGATTTGTTGAAGAAATTTAAAAGCTAGGTAAGAACTGGTAGAATCAGCCAAGTTAGAATTCTGCCCCTAGGCTTTTGATGACAAGCATAATGTAATATATACCTATATTGATATATAAACCTATATACCTAAAACCTATGTAATATTATCAATCAATATTACTTCAATTCAAAATAGCACTACTACTCCTTAGGGCATAAGCCTTCTCCAATGAGGGCAGTTTTCAATCTCTCCAGTTTGCTTTGCTCATCTTTTCGGATGAAGTAACTGAAAAGTTACTACTAATGTAGCATATGTGAGTTATTTCCAGTATGATGGAGAATAAATAAACATCAATGCTTCGCTTAGGTGAAGGATGCCCAAGGGCAGTAAAAATGTGAGGCATGCAACTGATTACAGAAATTTTGGAGTTTAGGAATTGACAGTTTAAAATGTATTCACTTTCAAATTTTCCAAATGATTCCTCATGAAAAATGTATTGATAGACTTCGTTATATGAAAAAAAAAATTATTTGATGAGATTTTTTTACAGCCAGGACCGATTATTTCATAATACATTCTAGAAAGCTGCATTTTGGTTTATAGGTATGAACTTATACAGATTTATTGGTATACTAATCATAGTTAATTAAATGGATGCATTGGAGATTATTTCTACCTCTTTTATCAAAATCTTGTCACTAAGTCTTAGCCAGGAGCAAATTTTCACTTATATATTTTATGGGATGTTAAACTAATTCAATATGAACAAATAATGTGTTTTCCAGAAATTTAACCTCCCTTCTAATTTATTCTAATTTATTCTACTTTTATATTTTCCATTAGAAATCTAGTGGCATATCTTCCTGGTTAATCATGATTTTAAAACTTCTGAATCAGCTTTAGTATTATATGTATCATTTTCATAAAATAATATTGTTAAGAAAGTAGCAGTTTTATTTTCACTCAAACACGAGAGCATTTACTGTTCTCTTACTAACAAACATCAAATTTTAAACGTATTTTATTCTGAGTAAGTTCCTACCTAATGAAATTTTTTAATATTATACACTGATTTTCGCAATGTTCTCAGCTAATCTGATTCATAAAATGGTTCCTATCAGTCAGGGAAGATACAGTCTGAGGAACTTCATAGCTAAAGCTTTAATCAAATATACAATTTTGCCTACCAACTTTGAAATATTAAAATAGTCTGAGAAGTTTTCGGGTTAGGAATAAATAAGATACATACATCTCAAGCAGAAGGGGGAGGTGGGGGTTAGAAAGTGACCCCATCCCTTATCAACATAATATCAAAAAAAACTTTAAAATATAAGTGATGGAGTTTTAAAGATTTTAGCCTATATCTAGGACTTTCCCTGAAAAAAAAGAAAATGCATTGCTTTTCAAAAGTGAGAAAATGAATTTTGCTTAGTCACATACAGTTTAAAGGCAAATATCTATTAGGTAAACACAGAGACAAACTGCTTTACTAAGCATGACTTTATAATCTGATGCTGATTTTAGTTATTTCTTGATTTTGTGTTTTTCTATCTACAATCCAGTGCTTCTGTGGTATAGCAATAGCAATGTCACAAAGGTATTGAAACACCATAATGGGAGCCACATGATAATTCAGGTTTTAAGTGCAAGTTAGCAATCTATCAACCTAGACAAAATGCACTTATGTAACATGATGGATCAATTATAAAAAACAGGCATGACTTTTTTTTTAAAGGATTTGCTTTTGCATTCTATTAGCTAAAAAGTCTCAGACTCAGATTTTCAGTCTCTGAAAAACTATGGTGTGACTGCATTCACTGAAGAGTACATGTGTTGAATAAACTTGAGTCTGTTTTGTTTCCTATATGCATCTAAAACAATTATTGATGCAAAATATCTGATGGCAAAGGACAGGGATCTAGAATAGTCAACTCACATTTGTTATCTTTATAAACAAATGAAGAACGCCAGCCTACACTTGCAATTATACCACCACACAAGAATGCATTACTGAGAAAACATTCATGAAAAAGATGCAGCGTTCCACTTCTTCGGAAAAAAAAACTCAGAAATGTCGTCACTTAGCATAAAAAGCCAAATCTGGAATCTCCCCTTCCTTTGTATGAAATGGAAATGTTTCTTTGATTCTGTAGCTTATATTTAAACACAATATTTAATATCTAACAATTTACTGTTATTTCAAACAAAAAATAGCCAGCACACATGTAAAAGTCAAATACGATAGAAACTTGAAGATATTAATTCTATCTCAAAATGCTATCCAATTTCTAAGAAATTTCTATTTAGCTGTGACTGATTTAGAAAAAAAAAATTCTACTTTGTAATTACAGACTAGTGATTGTTAAACAATTTATTTCCACTTACAAATCATATCCTGGAAAGAAAAATAATGCACAAGGGCTTTTAGCAACTGGAAAGTTATTTGATTGCAACTCCTTTGCAAATATGAATTCCATATTTAACTGTAATCAGCAACCTTTTAAAAGCCCCTTTTATGTTTAAAACCAAACTTCCTAGAGCCTGCATCTGTCATAATTGAGTTTCTGAAATCTGTATAGCTTGCCTCATTTGCCTTCTGTGCTCAGATTCGTAAGAGAATGAAAGTTTATTAAAAGCAAAGAGGAAGGAGAAATCACTACATGCAGCATTGTGAACAAATCGATCTTCTCCAAAATGCCCATCCAAGCTTGTGTTTACTGTATTCTGTCATTCATTTCAGCTGCTGGTGGGGATCATCCAGGCTGCCGAACTGCCTGCCTTAGACATGGGGGGCACATCTGATCCCTACGTGAAAGTGTTTCTGCTGCCTGATAAAAAGAAGAAGTTTGAGACAAAAGTTCACCGAAAGACCCTTAATCCTGTATTCAATGAACAATTTACTTTCAAGGTATTTTTTGGTTCTTGCAACTTTTCTTCTGTTGTTCTAGTCAAGATTGATCTCATCCTAACACATATGTAGACATACATGAGACCACCTGTTCAGGGACTCACAAAATGATTCTGTTCAGAATATTTAAAAATCTTCAGTCTAGTGACAACGTTGCATTTAAACTTGGTCAAAGCTGGATTCAACTGAGCAATTTCAGAATGGAGTACAGATTGGACTCAGACCTAGAATGGCATCTAGCTTCTAAAAAGGGAGGTCAAACCCCAAATGTGCCAATAGGCTTGAACACTTCCCCCTCCCTAAAATAAAGCCAAAGAAATAATGAGATTATTATTTTGTGTGATTCAAACTTCCTAAAAATAAGCAAACCCTGTTGCAATCACAGAACAAAACAAGGTGTGCTGCTTTGTTTCAATGGTGCTAGCAGATATTCCTCGCATTGCAAAGTTCTGTGCGTGCAGGAACAGTTTGAGTCCTCTAAAGCTATCCTTCCTAACCCATCAACAAGAGGAATGTGAACATACTTATGTTTCTGCGTTTATAGCATTTTTCCTTTACTCTAGGCTCCTGCCTGGGGTTTGTCATCTTACTGAGACACCTCAGCTAACAAACAATTACAAACAAGGATTCTCGCCATATAATAACTCCACAGAAAAACAGGGTCTGCAGGCCTCAGGCATCTCTACCTGTGCCCTTCATAGCTCTTGTCTTGAAGTCTTGCATAAAAACAGACCTGTTGTGGCCGTCTTTGGTATGTGAACTCCATAATGCATTACTGTAACAATAGATGCCTGAAAAATGAAATGCTTATGAATAGGCCAGCAGGCTGATTCAAAATCATCTGTTCATCATCAGTCAGCCTTAACAAGAACAAGTGCTTCATGATAGTTCATATTCTGATATGAAATAAATGGATGAAACTGAGGGCATGAGTCATCTTCTCAAACCCATTTCCAGTTTTGTAAAGGAGCAGTATCTTTCTTTTCTATTCACTCTGAAATTTTGTAGGTATTAAGACAAGGTATTATAGTATTATATAATGCAATAAAAAGTATTATGTTGTCAGTAATTCTATTTAAAATCTAAACTTTTCTATACCCAGAGAGTTAGAGTAACAGTGAAAACATCCTCGAAATGCTCAGCTTATGAAGAGGTAATCACTGTAGTTAAGATGCCACAAAACAGAAAATAAAAATAAAATACTGCAAGTATTGCAAATAGTATTCGCACCATTTTCTTTGATTATGTAGTAGTCATCAGTAATTTCTAGCCATTATTGAGTTAATAACTGTAAATTATTTGAAATAGTACTGGAGTGGCTCTGTGTTTGTTCTGAGTTAGCTGTATATTTTAAGTGTATTGCTAGTGATTCTATTCGTAATTTTTCTAACATCTAGTATAATTATTGAAATTTTAATATTGCCTGTAAACTTATATCAGGTTCTATTTTATTTATTTCGGCAAGGTATATCAAACCATCAGTCAAGCCAAAGTACAATATATTTGAATACACTTAAGAAATATGCTGTTTCTAGAGAATTAAATTCCTCAGTAGACAGTATAGATTATATATCTCAAAATGCCAATAGGCACTGTGACATAGGAAGAGAAGCATATTAAAGTTTAAAGAACAATTGGCTTTAAAACTGAGTTCAGGCACAACAGTTACAGTCTGTGGCTCCAGATGGTATAGTCCAAAAAGAGTTCAAGAAACTGGGTTCATGGTCCAGGACTGGGGAGAACAACTATAGAAACCACCAAATAAATTCATGAACTATTCTTCCTCCTCTCTCTGCTTTGCATGCTTTCTCGACTTCATTCCTGCCTGCTTCCTTCCTCTAAATAAATATTTAAAAATTGAATTCAAACTCATTTAACGTGAACTTTACATGGTCCAAACTACATGTTGCTTCTTTTCCCCCAAACAAATACCCATCTGAAGGAGTTACTAGTCATTTAAACAACACAATTTATTTAGCGACTACTATGTGCCAACACTGGTAAATGCCTTACTTAATATTCATGCAGCCTCAAACAGTCCTATGAAGCAAGTGCTATTATATTACTTTGTGATAGATGTAGAAACTAAAATCATTCACCTGCCCCAGGCTCTTCATCTGGAAAGCGGGGAAACCCATGCCCCAGTCTGTCTGCCTCCAAGGTCATCAGGGTGCTATTCAAACACTGCTGAATGGTACTATTTCAGTATAGTCATCAAAAAATCTAGGAATTTTATAGAAAGAAGATGAAATTTTCAAGAGTTTATCCCTACTCTAATATTTCTTATTTCTTCGTCAACACATAACTTTGTTTTTTAGATTTTGCCTCAAATGAAAAAAAAACAAAAAAACACTGTGCCTCATATAGAAAATAAAAATTGTGGGAAAATTAATTTCTCCGACATGTATCAAATATTCTTCCTTCTCTATTAATATAAAGAGTTAATTGAGCAATGTTTACTGGAGCATAAGACAACCATTTACATTAATAAAAATACTATAATGGGAAGTATGTGAAAATTGATCAAATCTTCAATACAAGTCTAAACAATCCCTTAATTAGGCATTTCTACCCAGTTATTGAAGTGTAGCTTACTTAGATTGCTGCTTTCTCTGAATGTTAAAAATGTCACTAATCCACATCTCAACCCATAGCATCTGTCCCAGATATATCTGCACAGCTGAAGAATTTATCAGTTCTTGGCCTTTTGCCACCACTCATTCTAAAGAGTGTCATAACTAAGAATGAACTTCAAGATCTATATTATAATGTACCTCTGATAGTCAAAACATCAATTTTGTATTCCATTCTTGTCAATCAGTAAATTATTTTAGGGAGTAGGTGAGAAACCTTGTGAATTTCATTTAAACCTTGTCAGAATTCTAGCAGCTTTGCTTTGTTGTTTTTTTTTTTTAAAGAGAAAGAAGGAAGGGAGAAGAGGAAGAGGCATTTTAAGAAAGAGGGAAGAAGAAGCATCTTCATTTATTTAATTGTTCATTTATGGTTTTTCACCTATAGCCCCAGGTCTTGAACCCTGGTCCTTGGGCTGCATGTGGTTTGGATACCAGTGTCTCGGCCACCTGAGACACAAAGGTGCCCAAACAGCTTTTAATATGTCATTGCTCCATTAAAATGTGATATCCAAATGGTTTAAAATGTTAATAGAATTTTTGGTACATTATCTACCTCTGAATAAGATAACTGACAAGATAACTTATAAATAACAAGATATTCTACAAGAAAAAATAACAGTCAAATTCACCTGGTTTATTCTTATATTAATCTTGAATTGTTTATAGCATGATGAATAATGGATCCATTGTTAAAAATACAGCTTCTAGAACTTTGGAATAAAGTGATAAATTACTATGAAAAGTCTCCGTTTCGCCCCCCACCCCCCCGAGTAATTTTAGCCTCAAGCAGTTAGTCAAATGATTCAATTTAAGAAAAAAATCCCTTAAAACACAGTTATCTCCTTCTTCTGTTTATCCAAGATAAATATTCAAATGAAATGCTACAAAGAATAACAAATATTAAGCATTTGCATGACCAGATTTTTTTTCCTCATCTTTTAATATAGGTTCCGTACTCGGAATTAGGTGGCAAAACCCTGGTGATGGCTGTGTATGATTTCGACCGTTTCTCCAAGCATGACATTATTGGGGAATTTAAAGTCCCCATGAACACAGTGGATTTCGGTCATGTAACTGAGGAGTGGCGTGATCTGCAGAGTGCTGAGAAGGAAGAGGTAAGGAAAATATTAGCGATTCCAATATGACAAACTGTACTCGCGACTTGCTACTCACATAATAAGCTGTTGAGATAACCTCTTTATTAAGAACGACGTGGGCCAGCAGCTGCTGACAGCTGGCCAGATAGGGTCAGGGGATTGCATAACCTCATTAAAGAGTATATGGGTCTTTGGGGTGTTATTTGAAAGATCTCTGCACCAGTCTATAGAAACTCCCTGGAGAGAGACAAACATACACACGTGAGCGCACACACACATATTTTCGTACAGTCTCTTTCTGAAAATCTTACAAAATGCCACAACAACACTCTCCCTTCTTTAAAAAGGCAGTGAAAAATCATCTTCTTTATATTTTCTACCATCATTATGAAGCAGAAATAAAATGGCACTTTTTCCTCGATTATGTCTGCAAGTTGCAGACCATTGTTTCTGGAGGCTCTCAGAGCACGATGAGTGAAAACATCAAATGTGATTTACATAACTAATATTAAATCTATTTTTAAATGACTCACATTTTTATAGTACTCTTCACATTGTTTTTTCCCCCAGTTTTAATAGTTTAGCCCAGGATTGTTCTGTGATTTATAAAAAGAAGTTCAATATCCTTAGTGCATTTAAACTACATAACCATCAATTCTGTTTGATTATGCTATACCTGCCTGGCACTAACAGTTCTCTGTGCAATGTCCCAACAGACCAGTAAACAGACCAGTACCAGAAAAGCAAACAACTCTTAGCTGCTCCAAAATCCTACTGCAACTTCTTTTCTAGCTGTCTTCTTCAGGGGGCAGATGGGGGGACATGACATGGTTATATAATTAGCTAAAGACTATGGCCCAGTCATTGAGGGATCCTAGATTAGTAGGAGCCATAGGATGTGTTCATTTTGGGGCCACCAAGGACCTAAGAGAGTTGCCTTCAGAGAAATACTCAACCCCATAGCCTGGGAATCCTCTCAGCCTAAGGTTTTCTGTGACCAATAAATGAGGTAAGATTTTAGAACAGATTTGTTTATTGTGATACTGGAAGTTAATTTTTTCAGTGATCTCTAATTACTTAGCTGTGCAAAAGGAATCAAAATTGAGTTAAAAATTGGCTTTCTTTTTGGAAGCAAATATATATTTATATGTATAAATATATATGTATGTGTAATACATAATATGTACATATTATATATATGTGTGTATGTGTGTATATATATATGTACAACACCAAAAAGGTTACTAAATGTCAAAAAAAAATGCAGGGTTGGGGGTGGGAAGAGGATAAACACTGCTCCCACTTTCATTAAGTTTAATGTTGTCTCATTTTCCTCCCTCAGTCTAATCTTTGCCTTGCTTATCACCAGTTAGACTGGTTTCTAGAAAATGTGTTTTTTAAAAGTCTATCTGCAAGATTAAACACTCCTAGGTTTCAATCCTGATCTATCTATTGACTAACTCAGAGATCTTGGACATGTCACTTAAGTTCTCTAAAGTTCTGTTTTTTAAATCTAGAGAGTGACCTCATTATCTATCCTTATCTTACATACAGAATTGGATCAAGTACCTAGCAAAGGATATGGTAAATTTTCAGTGAGCAAGAGATCTCCCATTCTTTCTCTGGTTCTATGTGTTTGTGGCTTCATTTCCCTATTCACTTATTCCTTTCTCTCTAGCTGATTTACTTCTCTATTATGTAACACATTACCATTGGCTTATTAAACATCTCAAAGTTTTTTATGGGAAAAAATTTGAAAATTATATTTTTAAACTCTGGAGACTTTCCTCTTCAATATATACTGAAGAAAAGTAATCTATTGTTTCCAGTTGAATTCCAGTCACATTTTATATCAGAAGACTTATTGCTATATGCTCTATATTTTCATCCTACTGTCCATTAACTGCAAAAAAATTATTGTTCTGTGAATAAATTGAAGTCTTAGATTGATGTTAGTCATCATGATTTTAAAGAAACTGTTCTTGCATTTTGTAGGAGTAGTTCTGTTCATTATTTTAGTCTTAAATGATATTTTTAATGTCATAATGTTGCTAGATACCAGAGAGAAAAGGGGTATTCAAGAAACAACTTTAGAATCTAAAAACTGAATCACTAAATCACTGTAGCCTGTTCAAGCAGAGCCTTGAATTTAAACAGGAATTTTAATTTTAATATTAAACAATTTAAATCTGGTCCACTGAGATCTAACTCTGCAATTTTAACAGAAAAGTCATAAGAAAGAAGTGATTGCATAAGCTTATGTGTTATTTTAGTGATCAATTAAATGTGCAAGAAATTCAGGGTGGAAAATGGAAAGGAATCTTATCTGAAAGTTACTAAGGACATATTTTTAAAAGATTGAGTGTAGAAGAGATGAGCTATTGCCAGGAATAGCCCTACCAAGTACACGGCTCCCATGTAAGATTCCATCCCCTGGTGAAAATAAGCTCTGGGGAGCTTTCCACTTCTACTCAATAACCTTTCTCTAATAGGCACAATCAAGACACCTCACCAGTTTAGATTCACTAGCTTCTTTTTTTTTTTTTTTTTTTTTTAGTGTTGTTTCAAATTAAAAACATTATACTGGGATATTTACAATTTGAGAATTTCATATAATTTCTAGAACACTCATATTAATACCACCTATCTACACATATATTTGCCATTGCTACCCATTTAATCTCAGTCACCTTAAATAAGCCTAAATTGTTTACTATCTCTTTCCACTAGAAGAGAGAACAAATCTCTGGTGATAGATCCAAGGGCCCTCTGGAAGTATCTTTGACTTTACTTCTAGCTATTTGTCATTGTCTGTATTGTATGACTGACACACTCACTTTGTCCACCTCCCAGTAGATGAAGATGGAATGTGAGCTTGCAGACAGCTGAATCTTTCTCGTCCTTTTGTTTCTTTTAAACAGAAATGAACGTACATCCTCTGAGTACTGAGAGATGGTTACATGTAAAGCCATTTTCTTAATTTTCCTCTTTTTCGAATAGGAACTCAAAAATCTTTTTTTTTTAATTAGTATGCATAGTTTTTCCATTTGCGAAAGACTTCTAATATGTTTGGCCTAAGTCTATATTAAAGTTGGGATTTTCTTCTTTTTAATCATGCAAAATGTATTCTTATACCACCTACAAGTCAAACTAGAAACCAAACTTCATATTTTTAGAATAGTCCCTAAACTTATTTTTACTTAATTACTCCATATATTATAATAGCAATGACCCAATTTTTCTTTTTATAAATTTTATTTATGATAATTTTAGACACTGTTTCAGTCCTATACCCACAGCTTTAGTTACTACATCTTTAAGATACTTAGACCCTTTTTATTTTAGAATTCTATTCCTACTTTAAAAAAAATTACTTCCCATGCCTTCCAGCACTACTTATCTCTAAAAGAGAGCATAAGAATAGATACCAACAAAATACAACTGAGTTCAGTTTTTGGTGGGTTTGTTTTATGGGTTTTTTTTTTTTAGCAATTTTTATGACTTGACCTCTGTGCTATCACCATTAGAAAAATATCTCACCTCTGTTCTGTGTAGATAGGGTAATTTTTAAACGAGATTTTGTAATTTAGTACAAAGATTGCTGAATTAAAACAAGTTAGGACATAATTTAATTAGTACCCAAACAGAAAGGAAAAGAAGCTACTTGTAGCCTTAACAGAAAATCAGTTTTGCAAGAAAATTTCACATTTTCAAGCCTAATGAGAAAAACATTTACTTCACAGAAAAGAACATAGAGAAAACATTCAATCAAATAGGAAAGAATTTTTCGCTTCCAATGATCAATTACTTGCTCTTTCTTTGGAATGGGTTAAAGCCATTATTCCTTATGAGATCTTTATCACCAAGGATTATAAAAGAAAAACTGTCAACAGAATATCCAAGGACAAAACAATAAAAATTACTTAGTACCTTTTCCTTTTTTTCCATCTTTCTTTAAAAAGAGAGGCAATATGATCCCTAGCAAAATCATTACTCTTACTGGTTTTGGTGATGGTCATGAATATGATGATAGTCTTACAAAAAAAAGTGTGAGAGAAATACTTATTCAGCATCTCCTTTCTCTTTGAAACTGTTTTTCATCCTGATCCCATGACTCAGATAGAGCTTGTAGCTTAGTTTAATAACTTTTAAAATTAAGATTTAATTAAAGCTATAATGTAAGTCTCTGCTTACAACATGGAAATTTACCCTGAGGAAAATGGGAAAAACCAGTTCTAAGGTAAATTCAAAAACTATAACCAAAATCTAAGTAATCATACTTCAATTATTTGTTATAGTCAAATTTGGTTTTAGTAAATATGATGTAATAATATTGAATTGTTTTCTAATATATTAACCCATGATATTTTTTAGTGTATTTAGTATCTATGTGTCCATTTTGTGGGACTTGGAACATACTGATTTCCCTTTAAATGATTCCAGAAGTTTACTTGCATTTGATTTTTTTACATCTTTGACCATAACTATGGTTTGCTGTACTCTAAAATCTTTGGTCAGAATTTCAGTCCCCAATTATAACTGCATTGTTATACATAATAAATACTGTCTGCTTCATGATATGATTTCTGTGAACATCAGAGGAAAAAGCAAATAACTTGAAATATCCCTCTAGTGTATATCACTAATTTGATTGCCTTTCTTGTTAAAAAGACTTTTCAGGCACAAATGGATGAACTCAAATTCTCACTTCATTGAGTTCCTAAACAAAAGTGTAACACTTTTTATTGTGAATTCTTTAGAAAAGAAATATAAATTTAGAATCAAGAATTAAATGGAGAGTTTCTGAGCATTTACAAAGTGTCCTTTATCTTCCATTGCTCCTCCAGTGTCCTACTTTCTCCTAATGCATTTCCTTCCCCTTTATAGTAGAAAGTGAAGCTCTAGGCTCTGTGCCTGACTCCCTTGTTCCAAAGTTTATCTTCATTAAAGATAACCTTAATTCCTATACCTGTATACACACAATTAATAAGAGTAATCATTTGTTAAGAGTCTATTGCATACCAACAAAAATAATTTTAACAACAGCTTTCAAAATTGGCATTTATCATCTGTTTCACAAAATGAGAGGTGAAAATATCTAAAACCCAGGAAAGCCTAAATACTGAGTCCAAGTTTACACAATCAGCACACTCAGTTCCACACTTAATTTGATCCTGTCTTTAAACAGTCAGTCTTATAAGTTGTAGACTTAATTTAATTTTTTTTAAAAACAATAACAAAAAAACCTGATGCAAACTATTTTCTCAATTTTGGCTTGGTTTTTGAACCTTAACATTTGATTATTTTGCTTTGACAACTTGCAACTAGTTGAAGTCTACATGTATTTTCCCTTTGAAATATAAAACATGACAAACGTATATAATACAGCAAAAATCCACTAAACAGCTATGACATTTTTGTTTCTTAATGATATTTCATAAATACTCAGCATGAATCCCTGCCTGGGCTACAAAGCCCTAAAATACAAGGGTAGTCATTAACACAAACATGTTATTAATCACTCATGAGTGCTGATGAATTCAGTGAAGGCCGAGATTTTACTTTCCATTACATTTTTTTCACTAAATACATTAAAATTCCCATCTATATATTCAAAACATATTGAATATCTCTGAAATTGATACTGTAAAATATATAAAGTAAATGAACATTCACATATGAGTAATGATCAATCATAGCAAAATTTCACAATGCCAAATAATAACAAAAGAATCTCCACAAAGAAGTAGGTCATAAGTATACATAAAAAGACACCATACATTATAAGCAAAAGAAAAGATATGAATAAGGTGTCTCTGTGGCTCTGTGGAAGAGTATGAAAAAGTGAGCACATCTTTAGACCAAGTAGAATTTGTATAACCACAGAGTAATGGTGGGTCCCTCCCAAAAATTAAAAGAAAGGAGATAACAAGAGCAGATTTGCAGATCTCACCCTTTCAATGACAAACCCGGGTAAAAATGGAGTGAGAACTTGAACAGACATCCTGAGAAATAAGGTTGAATAAAGTAGTCTAATGATAGATTGCTCATACAATAGCAGACTGATGAATCAAGACTTAGGATACTACATAAAATTTATAAAACTTGTTCTTCCCAAGGACAAGACTGGAATATGAAAGCTGGACTCACCTCTGTGTTATGTATTATACTGTTTTTTTATCACAGTATTTCATTATTCTTTGGAGTAGTCCAATGGAGTAACTCTTTACATACTAGAAAATATTATTTGCCTCTTCACACACAGAAGATGAGAGAAGGGATTCAGATACAGATCTGACCCACAAACCCTCTTCTCTCTACTCTGCCACTTGCCACTCACTGATTAATACTCACTGAAACAAGAATTTTGTCTATCATGTTTGCCTTCTTCCCAGTGCCTACAACTGTGCCTGATACAGCTAAGACTCTTAAAGGATAATCTTTTTTTTATGAGACTATCCAAGTTCTTCAAGTGAATTGACTAAATAAGAATTAAATTTAACAAATAGTCATCATTGATCCTATCACCTTTAAGGAAAATCATCTTTTAAGGACATCCATTTTTTCTAGTTGTACTACTTATATGGCACCCAAAATCTTGGAAATCTGGACCCTCTCTCCAAAAGCCTTTCTCTGTACATATTCTTTGGTCTACCCTCAATCGTGTCTTGTCTTTAAAAGGTAAATTTTTGTAATGGCCATAAGCTATTGAGGGCCAACTATCAAATGAATTGAGATCAAAGTGAGTAAGATGGTTTCAGTTACTGAGGTAACGAGACAGATGCTATTGTAAGGCTTCTCTGTACTGACTCTGACCAACATGTTTTGAGCATTAGCATCAGTACATGTCTCTCATTAGGTCACAACCAAAAGACTCATCATTGGAATATGTAAGTCTAATACAGGTAGTACCAAGGAAATTTAGTTGTCTTAATAGAAACTAGGTGTTAGTTTTTCTTTTTAGTAAAAGAATAATAGGCGCTTTCGGTTTAATTTTCAATAAAGTAGAGCAAAGTAGTTTGGAAGCATGAATCTCATGAATACAGATTGGCAGACCAGAAAGTAGGGAGTGGGAGTTGAAATGGGAACAAATAGAAAACAAAAGGAGAGTGGGAAAAATGATGTAGACAAAAGCAATCTTGCCTACATCTGGTTCTCTTTCTGAAATGAGGAGGAGGATTTGGAGAGGGAGGCAATGTGATCAAAGCAGGAGAATGTCTCATTCACTAGTGTCCTCCATCTTCTACACATTTGAATCTTTTACAGTATCATCTTTTCTGTTGATTTTATCATGTTGTGGAATAATTTTATTCTCTTACTTGTGAATTCTTCAGTTTAAATGTTTTTAACTTCTGTTTTACTCCTACCTCGCTTTGAGTAGGCCAGTGTTAGTGTTGTGAAATCTTTAATCTATTACAATCTGTTACTCTGCAATTAAATGAAATGTCAGCAATTGAGTTGTACTCTCTATACTACGGAATAAGGGAGAAGAATGAGGACTTGCTTAAAAAAAAAAAAAAAAGAAAAAACAAGAGTTTAAGTAATTAAGGATGAGAGAAGGAACACATGTGCACACATGAATTTGTTTTAAACAAGGTTAAACTTATTTTCAATTATGAACTTGACATCTTAAATGGGACTAATTAATTTTACTCATTTCATTCACTTACTCAAGATATATTTTAAGTCTCCTTTGTGGTCTAGGGGTTGTTCCAGTTTCTAGGAATAAAGTGTAAGGCCCCTTAAGCTTGATCAATTAGAATTTAATGATGAAACAGTAGTAAAAGTTAAACTAAAGCTCTGACTCTGGAATCAACTTATTTGGAACCATCCATGACTCCACTTATCACTGCTGTATCCTTGGGCTTATTACTTAACCCTTCTATAAAGTGGAATGAATATTACCCACCTTCATGAGTTGTGATACACTCTACATCACACAATTCATATGATGCACTTAAAACAATATTGGGCACCTACAAAACTCAATAAATAGTATTTTTATTATTGAAAACACTAATCAGAACCCATATTTCCTTGCCAGATAAAAAAAGTTTAGGAGGCATTTTCCTCACAGTTTTTATGAAAGGGAAGCAGTCTGAGCTTCAATCTCAGTTGCAGAGATTGCAAAAAGAAGTCCCAGTGACCACTCCTGAGTGAGGTCTTGCAAACCTGAGTGGAAAGGTGCACTAACACATGGTTCCACTTGGTGTGCACTTCTCCACCCTCAGACACCATGAAAATGAATGCAAATTCCGGTCCTCAAAAAATAAAGACTGGCAGTAGCAAGTGTTGTTGGGGATGTGGAGAAATGGGAATGCTCATATACTGTTGGTGAAAAAGTAAACTGGTGTCGCCACTTCGGAAAACAGTTAAATATCTCAAAATGTCAAATAAGACTCATCATATGGTCTAGCAATTCTACTTTGAGGTATATATCCAAAAAAAACTGAAACTTACGTTCACCCACAAAATCATTGAGCAGAGCGTTCTTAGCACTGTTTTTTTTTTTTATAACAGCCAAAATGCAGAGAGAACTCAAACATCCATCAACTGATAAGCAGTTAAACAAAATGTCATCTATTTATACAATAGAATAATATTCAACTATAGAAAGTTAATGAAGTACTCATACATGCTACAACATGGATGAGCCAGAATAGCAAATTCATACAGGCAGAAAATACGTTAAATAGTTGCCTAAGATGGGGACTCAGAAGGGAGCAGAATTAGAGAATGCAGAAGGACAGCTAATGTTATACAACTCATAATAAAGTCCACAGAATTGTACACTTTAAGTGGGGGCATTTTATAGCATGTAAAGTATATCTAAAAGCTATTTTAAAAAATATCTCAGTCACTAAAACCCTCAACATGGAAGCATAATATTCATTTTTTTATTAATTTTCCTGGAGGAACATTGCATCCTAACATTATATAGGTTTAAGATGTGTGTCATTGTAAATTAACATCTGAATATAAGGCATTAATTTCGCCAGCAGCAGTTCAGCTCAGAGCATGATGTTCTAAGTTGACCTGGGGCTCCATTTGAAACAGCACTCAGATTTACTAGAAATATCTTTTCTGACATGTTTCTGCAGCTTTGGGTTATTTCTAGTCCCCTTTTAAAACAGCCACTTGTCTTCAAAATCATGTTCCTCACCATCACACTGAATGATATGAGGTCTAAACTTAGACTTTTTTATAGACGAGGAACCAGGCTAGTCAGTGAGAGCTCAGAATACAAATCCCAGTTTTTCTGACTACAATTCCCAACTATATGTATATATATGTATGTGTGTATATATATATATATATACCCAAGCCATTTTTTTACTACTCTACTCTCTCCAAGTGTAAGAAGTTCAGATTTCTTTCCCCTGACATAAAAACATTTTTCTAAGGATGAAAACTAATCCTTGTTGCCAACTGTCTTCATCCTGTCACTTCTCAGCAATTCCCCTAGTAATTTAAATTCTCTTCTTTAGACATCTTCTAACATCATGTCTTTTATAATCAAGGTATAATTGCTTTATCATAAAACGTACAGATGTTAAGTTTTCTGTTCAATGAGTCTTCACAGTTGTATGCACCAGTATAGCAAGCGCTCCAAACAATTTTATCATATTTCTTATCCCATAAAAGTCCCACATGCCTCTTTGCTATCAATCCCCACACCCAGATTCTAGAGGCCACCTCTGTTCTGATTTTTCTCACCACAGATTACTTTTCTTTGGACTACAGATAAATGAAACTGTATTAGTTAATGTTTGGCTTCCTTTCCTCAATGTGATATTTTTGATCAGTGCAGCTGCATGCAGCAGTTCACTATTCTATTCCATTCTGTCATCTGAATGTTCCACAATTACTTATCCATTTGCCTGTTGTGGACTTTGGGGTTGTTTCCAGTTAAGAACAATTATGAGTGAAGCTGTTATAAATGTACTTGCACAACTTTCTAGTGGCACGTTTCCATTTCACCAAGACTTGCAAGCTCAAAATTATCTATCATGATTTTTTAAGCTAAAATAACCAGGATCCCAGGTAATCATCTATATTGGAATGCAATTATATATACAATATGGGATTTGATCATTTGTATTCTTTCTAGACTAATAATGCTCAATATCACCTTGATCTTTTACCAGGGCAGCCTCTTGCCTATGCTGTACCATACAACTGGCACCTAATTACACACCGTCTCTAAGTGCATAGCTACATAATGCTGCTACCTAGTGAGATAGCTTGTTTACCTGTTTGCTGTCTCCAGGGGTGAAGTATAAGCTTCTTATAAGCAAGGGCAGCATCACATTCCTTTGCATATCACGGTAGTGAACTCTTAGAGTGTCAAAGATCAAATGAGGACCAAACTTAGTATCCAAATCTGCTACACTGAGTCTCATTTTCTCATATGCAAAATACTATTGCAAAATATAAGTGATTATGTAATTCTAGTTTGAAGTTAATTTTCAGTGACTTAAATTCACAAATATGTGACCATCTTAACAATATAATGTTAGAACACTTCTGTCACCCCAAAAAGAAACTTTGTGTCCATTTGTAATCATTCCTCATTCCAGACAGCTCCCGATCCTTTGCCTCTTCTAGACATTACATATAAATGTAATCCTACAATATGTGGCCTGAAAGTTATTAAACCTAAGTCTGATGCCACATGAATTTCTAAAATAAATATGCACTGAGTGGTGAATAACTTTATTTTATGGAGGAAAAAAAAATCATTTCCAGTACCATTTAAAAGTTTCAGGAGGATTTTTACTCAAGCTGTAGAACCAGTGACAGCCTCATTAGTTGTCACCCACCCTGACTACCCTCCAGATTTCAGTTGCCTGAGGCAACGTGGAATGACACCCAAGGTTTGGGGAAATCTGATGGAAGAATTCTGTCATTCTACTTCAGACAAAATAACTTCTGGCACTTGCTATCTCTTGCCAGCCTTATCCATTCTCTTCTCGCCTCTCTTTATCTTTTCAGAAGGGGAACTCAGAGCCATTAAATCACTTAACTTACTTTTTTGCTCCACTTTAAATGTCCCCCAAGTTGCTAATAATGAACAATGATTTTCCCCAAGATGGAGCACAGCATCTGCGTCAGGGATGTCTGTCAGGTGCTCACTACACGTCTTACTCCTGGGCTCCAGGAGCAGACAGACCAGGTTTGGGAAACTCAGGTGAGTATTAGGCAGTTAGAGAACCCAGAACACAGCAAATCCAGCCATGGGCAGAGCAGCTACTTACTCCTCTAAATGCTTGGAGGGCAATGTTCTCAGAGGAGATGCCTCTCACCCTAGAATAAGACCCTGCTTTCAGAATCCTTTTGAAGGTACTTCTAGGCATGTCTTTGGTCCAGCAATTTAACCAGAAGTAGTCCACATACATCCTGAGGTTCAAGACCCAAGACTGGAGAAATAACCAGTGTGAACAGAGAAATAAAAATAAACATTCTTCCAGCTCCTTTCTCTTCCTGCCTGTCTGCCTACTTGTCTTCATTCCTGCCTGCACCTTTCTTTAAAAAAAAAAAAAATACTTCTAAATCAATGTTTCTCTTTTCATGTGAACATATTTAGTTTATACACAAGCACAAGTTTCTGAACCTCAAACAACTCCAGTGTAGAGATGAACACTCGTGAATGAAGCAGAAGGCCCCACAAATAATTTTATTAGGAAAAATAACAAGAATATTTCTAAGTCGTCTCATTCTTTAAGCTACAGTCTGGAATGTTGTCAGAGGTCACTGTGTACCAAAAGTCTACTGCTCTTCAGTTCAATTTGTTATTTCTACATGAATAAATTAATATTCTGACAAGGTGCTTCCTTGAATTTTCACTTTCTCTGGTGCATAAAAGGGACAAACATCTTTCAGGAATCAGCAGAGTGTGAGGAATAGTCTGTTCTTAATTGTTTTTCAGTGTCAAAAAATAGAGTGAGATGAGAATAATAAAATAGGTCAAGAGTCTGGAGTTTTAGATTTTTATTTTAGAACATATTTTTGAACAGCCTAAGTCATTAGTAAGAAATGGAGGCAGTAGACTTTGAAACGTGCACCTAATATAAGCAAAATCAGCATATTTCTTTTTTAAGCTGTGTGGCCCTTCCAAATCTCTGAGTTTGAGATTGTCTATATATCTGGGATAATAATGGTTCCAACCACATCGTGCTGTTGTGAGGAGTAAATGAGCTAATACGTGTAGCACAGTGCTTGCTTTATATAAAACACTCAGTAGATACGAGCTTAAACATGGTTAAAGGTAACTGAGTACTCTACCTGAGTTTTCCAGGTAACAGAGCTTTGAAAACACTGAATACCAAAAAGAAACAAAATTGGATTTTTTTTTTAAATAAAATAAGGTAATTCTACTGTGACAATCAGTTTCCATAACCTTTATATCATTTTTAAACATGGTCTCAATATAAGCAAACATCAGTAGGATACTGTTTGGAAAATCAATGACCTCAAAAAGAAGCATGCATCTCCCCTTACATACCAAATTAAACATTGATGCTGATTTTGCTTATATTAGGTGCACGTTTCAAAGTCTACTGCCTCCATTTCTTACTAATGACTTAGGCTGTTCAAAAAATATGTTCTAAAATAAAAATCAAAAACTCCAGACTCTTGACCCCATACCTCTTGGCTTCTGTTCCATCTTCACAATTTTGCTAAACTTGTGATTCTAATTGCTGATCAATTCCCTTGCAAGGAAAATCAATTTACAAATTTAATTTAAATCTGAAGTAATTAGATACATTAGCTCTAGATTAGATACTACTAAGTCAAATTTGCAAGTGAGGAAATTAAAGCTCAGAGAGGCTAAGAAACTTGTCTAAAATCACATAACTAGGAAGTAATGATCAGACATTTAAAACCCTGGCTTGTCTCATTTCAAAATCCATATTAATTGCTATTTATTCTATTTTTAAATTCCTGTCGAGTAGGAAATTTACATTAAATTCTTAGCCTTGAGCGTTAGGAATTATTTAAGTATAAAGAACCCTGGTAATTAACTTAAGAAATGGTGTCATAGTATGTGACCATCACAGCCTTATCTGTTTTCACGAGTGGATGAGGTTTATTTCCTGGAGAAATAATCAGGATCCAAAAGGTGCCTATTTAAGTAACGTATTTGCATTCTTATTCTTCCTCTTTGGATGTGATGAAGAGAAGGAAATTTTTTATCTCAGTGACAGTTACTCCACAGACAGCAGAACTAAACCCAGCGATAGAAGAGAGATGGAACATAGCTGAATTTTAACAAGGTTGATTTAGGCCTGAGCTGCTGGTTTGGGCATCTGGCTTAAGTCTGAGATAATATTTACCAGGATGTGTTGTACAAGTCATCCAGGGATGGTTTCATGAAAAAGTCAGTATGCCAGATCAAACCTTCATTCCGAGCCTCGCGTTCAGCACATAATGAATGCAGTGCCCTGGGCTAGAACTTAAATAACTGGGAGCAAAAACTAGCTCATCATGTGCAATTTCTACAGGAATATAATGCTTGAGACATCGTGTGATCTCCTCTAAGTGGAGCGTGGAGCCACTTGCCCATCCATTAGTTACAGTGCCTGGTGGGAAAAGGTGGGAGTCAGAGGCTGGGGACTGAACAGGCAGAGTGCAGGAGATTGTTTCTGTCTGTGCCCACTGGGTGACCAGCCTGCCCACACTGCTCCTCTCATTCTCTGTGTGCAAGCACCATCCGTGTTCTCCAAGGAAACATTTCAGGACAATATCTCTTTCCAGATAAAAGTCTGTGCACTTCACTTCAGAACTGGGAAGGGAACTGGCTTATTTCCTAAATGCAAGCTCTGGCATACCTAAACAAAGATGTTTTAAATGGTAAGAAAAATCTCCTAAAGAGTTCAAGACATAAATAATTCAAACGTTTTCTAAGATTGTGAAAACGAAGGATTAATCTATCCCCAAACGGAAACTGCTACTGACATCATCGTCTACGCCCCAGTCTTTCCTGTTAAAAAACTCGAGGTTTCTTTCTTACTTAAAAGTCTGCATCCGTCTGCATTATCTTTCAGGTCCCATAAATTCACTGTTTTTTGGTTCCGATTTTCCCCCCAAATTTAGGTCATTAAACAACTGTTGAGTTTAAGGTTTACACGACCTTTGTTTTCACGAGTGTGAGTGATTATGGTTAATAATGTCTCACATTTACTTGACACTTCCATATGCTCTAGAGATCACTGGGGTCCTGCCATGTGACCCTGAACCAAATGCTCTTCTCCCTTAGGTCTCAAGGCTGAAGCATCTCTGGTAGTTGTCAGTCTGATTGGGAGTCACATAATCAGCAACTAGAATCTTTCTCAGAATAAGAAGGCTGAGTAATGAATGTCCACTAATCAGGGGAAAAAATATCCATTTGCGAAAACTAAGGCACTGAAGTCCAAATAAAAGGAAAGGCATTCAAGACACAGAAAGACTAATACCTTATGATCTCATTTATATGTAGAATCCAAACAACCAAAACGCCATCTCAACGGTAGAGACTAGATTGGGTGGTTGTCAGGGGTAGGGGATGGGCGAGTGCCAGCACACCTAAACAAAGATAAATGGAAAAGGTCAAAAGGTACAAACTAATAGTTATAAAATGAGTAAGTCATGGGATGTAACACAGAGCATGGAGACTACGGTTAATAGCTTCATATCTGAAAAATTCTAAGACTATATCATGACAAAGAAATGTATAACAAGGTAACGACGTCAACTAGATTTACTGTGGTGATTTTTTAAAGGAAAAGTGCAGGCAGGAATAAAGGCAATTATACAGGAGGGCAGGCAGGCAGGGAGAGAAGGAAAAAGCACTTTATTTTGTTGTTCATGTTGGTTGTTCCACACCAGCCCTGGGTTTGAACCCCAGGACCTTGGGACGTATGTGAACTAGGACTGCTAGGCCACCAGGGAAAGATGATGATATATATGTATGTATGCATGCATGTATGTATATGTACATAATGTATATACTTATATATATATATGTTCACATATATACACACACCGAGATCCATTCTGTTGTACACTTAAAATATAATTTTATATGTCAATTATACCTCAATAAAAGTAAGTTTAATCAAAAAGAAAGAAAAGTATTCAATTGTGGCATGGAAACCAAAAATGACCCTCCTGGCAGTATAAATGTGGAAACAGGTATCTCCAAGAGCCTATGTCTCTGGAAGGTTTTTAAAATGTAAGAATGGGGACATAGATTTGTAGTCCTGCTTCAAGGTAAGGGAACAGACAAGGTGATCTCTCCTGGGATCTAGCAACACTGTGATTCATCAAAGTTGCTTAAAAAGCAAAGCCTTGAAAGAAAAAGAACTAGCACATCAATCTAAATCAAGGGTTCCATGTACTTTCTCTTTTTTTAACTTCTAATCTCTTCTGTGCATTTTTATGGGACCTATCACAGTAGGACAGACCTCCTACAATTACTTTGACAAACAACTCTATCAGTTCTGAGGTTTTTAGTTTGTTTCAAAGTAATCAATTTTGACAGTGAAAAATAGCAAAAACTGATTCCTAAAGCTCTGAACTACAATGATAGTTTGGGGAAGTTGATTTAGCTGAGTGGGTTTTCATATATCAGCTCCTGGCTAACTATCTTGGGTAAGTACCTACAGACAAGCAAACTCAGTAGAAAGTTAGACAAATGCAGTTAAAACAAAAGTCATATTATGTTTACTTTCCTACCAGATACCTTGTTAAAAAAAAAAAAAAAGGTTACAGGTAAGATTTTTTTTTATATTTTTAATGCTGGCTACTTGCAGCAAAAATTTTGACAAGAGATGTGAAATTTTACATTATAATGAGTTCTTATAAACAGAAGTGCTAACAAGCTGAGCCTCTGGCTATCCTATCCAAACTACATAAATAGTCAAATGGAAGCCAACATACTCTATAACTTATAATTTCACATGATAAAATTGGTCCAATGTGCAATGACAGGAAAATAGTTACTTATAACTATCATTTTGTGAAATGGTAGCTATTAGACATAATTTCACTGAAAAATGCTTTAGTCTGTTAAGCATAAAAAGCAAAATATAAAATTATATGCATATATTTGCTTTCGCTGTAGTTTATTTTTAATTGTTTTGAAGTTTTCAAGTCATTTATGTGGCAGTTGAGCTGGAATTCGAATCTCTGAGTTCATCCTTTTCTTTTAGTACTTTGACCAGTGACATTAGGACCAGTCAATCTCATTGTATTCATTAGTTTGATACCATGTTTGTTAATGTTATATACAACCACCACATTTCTTTTTATAAGTGGTTGATTAAGATTATCCAGTGGCAATATTCTGAGTTACCCCACTGATCTACTACCAGATCATACCATGGGCTATCAATGCTCTTTACTGAGGGAAATAGAGTCATAAGCATATTTAAATCCAATAAAATTAGAAATCTCATTCCAGAAACCGATTCAAGAAAACTCAAAATTTTACCAAAACCAATTCAGAAAACTCATCTTTAAAAATCCTGTTCCTCTAAAATAACTCTTGATCCCAAGATCTGTATTTGTCAGCGAGTCCCATGGTCCTGTTTCATTGTCACAGAAAATTAGCCATCAAACTAACCATAAAGGAAAAGTTTGGGAAATTCAACCATATTAAAATTAAGAACTTCAGTTCATCAAAAGGTACCATAAACAATTTGGAAAACAAGCCACAAGTCAGAGAACTACTACAACATAAGTGACCACATGAAGATTTGCATCTAGAATATGTGAGCAACTCCTGTGAACCAACCTCACTTAGAAGCAGATGAAAACTAAAACAAGATAGCATTTCACACCTACAATATTGGGAAACCAGTACCAAATGTTGGTAAGGATATGGGGCAATGCTTACAAACTCTAGTGGGGTGGTAAATTAGCGCACTCACTTTAGACAATTATTTCACATCATCCAGTCAAGTTAAATTGCCACATATTGTATCACTCAGAAATTCTACTCAGGAATAGATCCTAAAATTGTAGAGCAATTCCTGTCCTTGTGCAGCAAGATACATAAGAAATATTCTTATCAGACATATTCATAATAACCCAAATCTGGAAGCAGCCTAAAAATCCATCATCATTAATGTCGTAGGGTATTTTTTAAAGATTTTCATATAGAAACAGGTAATTTGGAGATCTATGAAAATTAGAGAAATTATCTTAGGATGCTAAGAATATATTTTTGGTCTCATTTGTAATACATAGGAATATAAATGCACAGAAACTAAAGCACCTTTGACATAATATGCATTTGGTTTAGTACATTCTGGTTTCAGAATATGTAAGTTGTTCTCTATCATGAGGGTAAGTCTGAATGATCCCTCTTTCCTTCCCTTTTCTGCTCCTAAGACACCAATCCACTGCAATATACACATGTGTGTGTGCGCACACATGCACACACACATACACACAACGGGTTTCACTTTTAACATATATCCAGCTGATTGGTTTTTTCATTTCCTTTTTCCAAATTAGTTTGCCTCAGAACTTTTCCTATAGATTATTCCAGAAAAGCGTTCAGTGTTTGCCCTTAAGAAATCAGAAAGGAGGAAGAACAAAATAGATTAATATTTAAAAATAAGACCTAAAGCATACCTGCAATGCTTCTGAGGGGTCTGAGGATATCATACATTTCTTACATCTCAGGGAAAGAAATAAATTTGGAAAGGGCTACAAAAATCTGAAATAAAATCTTGACCAGCAAGGAGAATAGTTTCATGGTCAGTCAGGAATGAGGCAAAATAAAAACAAAGACTTATACTTGGGGCAATGCACCAGAAAACATTGTGAAAGGACTCTCAACACTTTTGAAATACCATCACAAAATCATGGATCCAAAATATTTCCCTGAAACATGTATTCATTTTTAAAAAATTGTGCATTTTTAATGCCAGCTAAGTTCTGTTATAAGTTGTCAGTATGTCCTTTTCTCCTGGCCCACTGAAGGAAACTCTTGGTGGTTAGCATTTGCTCTACTGAAATAAAACCTAGTAGCCTTTAGGTATCCTACTGCAATGTCTAAATCCCATGTGCGTGTCTTCCCATTGGGAGTGTAGGGCCAAATCCACCATTTATTTCTACAAGACCATGAACCTAATTCCAACAAGAGAAGAGATTTGGCTTCCTGGCTGGCCTACCAGAAGCTGAGGGAGTGAGACTTCTCATATTTCCTTTGTCACTTTCTAAATCAGCTCCAAAGTGTGACATAGTACACCTTCCTGGTAGGAAAAAGTTGTGATATGACCGAAAAACTCACACAACCTCATTCTTGGTGGCTGTGCAAAAGTCATCTGATTCTGAACACAGAAAATACTTTTGTGCACTTAATTTCATACAAAAATAGAATACTGATTTCTGAGCTTGCTATTACCTTTCTAATTCCAAGTTCAGATCTATTTGTAAATGTCAGTTTTGAATAATTCAAAAACATATAAAATTATTTCCATGAAACTAACAGTTTACAGAAAGCAAAGAATGAGGTGCCACTTCTTCTAAGGCCTAAGATTTTCTCTTTTCATACTGACTTAGTGTGGCTCCAGAGAGGACTCACAGAATAAGAAGAGTCTTTGTAGTCAGATAAACCTGGGTTCAAAATGTCTGTCACTCATGAACGGTACAAACTTAGAGAATCAGCTAACTTTCTGTATTTCTTTTTCTTCTGCATAGTTGGGAAATATAAAACTTCATCACAGGCTATTATAGCAAGATATGATAACACCCAGAACTAGCAAATATGCAAGAAATACTATCTCCTTTTCCTCCTTCTAAACTCTTGAGCTATTATAATGCACTGTTAAGTTTCCTACTACTTCTTTAAAATTCAAAGACCATATTCGTTGATAGAAGGGAAGATACATAAAACATTCTTTTAGAGGTGTCTAATAAAATAGAACAGACATTGTCCTGCCATAATTCTTAGCATAATTATTGAAAAACTCAACTACTTTGACTTTGTACATTATCAGACAATCTTAAGACCTTTAGATTACATTACATTTCCTCTCAGTGCTGTATGTAGTTGGGACTATCCATTCTGAGAAATCTGTGACAAGCTATAGTTAATAAGTTTTTCATGGTGTCAAAAGTAATAATATTAACGTGCCATTGTGAGTTAAATTAATTTTGTTTTGTGCACTGGCCTGCATGAACGTGAATGACATTTTGAAATACGATCAGGCAGGAGCTGAGAAAGAGCCAAATGGCGGGGCAGAATGAAATGCACTCATAGAACAGGGCAGTCAGCTGTAAGTATCCGTGCAGGCAGAGAACAGGATATTACTACAGCGAATGGCTGGTGGTGGGGGTGGGAGGGAGGGGGAGACTCAGGAGATTAACTCATTTGCCCTTAAAAGAAAAACCCTTAAAAGTATTTTATCTTTAGAGAAACTAGCAATGTTTAACATCCTTGCTCCCTCTTTGGAAATGAAAAAGCATCTCCCTGCTAATCTCTGATTTCAAGTATCTTCAAACCATAGATTTTTTCTTCTCTGCTTGCAAGAGGCAACTGATTGGTAAAAGCTTTTAAATGGATGACCCCATCAAGTGGCATTTTAAAGTCTTAATGGTCATGTCTATTTCAGAGATTTCTTCAGTTTCCCTACACACGCTCCCTGTCAATGGCACAGATAAATTTGTTGTCTCTACACGGTTTAAAAGATACCAGTTGAAAATAGAAAGAAAATATTTTAAGATGACTTGAAGATCAGATGGTCCAAGTGGCTGACATAATATCTTGTCTTTGTCTGTTTGAGCTCTAATATTTCAACAGTTGCAACCAGAAATCAAATTATGAGGAACATGAAGATTCCCCTATTAAAGTGTTCACTTTAGACAAGAATTAGATAATAGTTTAGGGCGGCTGTATATCTCCTCATACTATAAGTTTGACAATTTAGGCCACATCCCATGATAATGAGTCTCTACATTTGCTTTTTGTATCCGTTAGCACAATATTTTTTTGATCAAAAATAGCATTGATATCCCATCCAATTTTTAGACTTGTATTTAAAGTTTCTTTCATTTTAATAAAATGTAGAGCACTGTGTTATGGGCTGTACATATTGTTTAATATCCATAGTCACTCAACATAATATGGAAGTATTATCCTCACTTTACAAAGGAAAACTGGAGGGATTCCTTCAGAGTCTTAGAATGGTTAAGTCAGACTATTCACATTTTACCTGAGGTCATTCTGACTCCAGAAGTTGTCTTCCAAATGACACACCACAAACATCTGTGCCCCATTTCTTTTCATTGTCTCCTATGTAACAACTGCACATACCATCTACATTTAATCTCCAACAAAAACACAACAGCAAAGAGAATGGCTCCTCTGGGGAGGATTTTTCATTAAACTGATGATTCAATTCAACAAACATACATCTACAGATCATTCTCTGCTGAACTCTGGTGATACAAAGATGAATTAGACATTGTTTCTTGAGTACAGAGATGGTAAGGGACTGCTGATACTACCTGGAGGTAGGGAATTCAGAACAGATGATCAGAATGTGATTATGAAATGGGTTATAAAGGATGAGTAGCTATTTAATAGATTGAAGGTAAGGACTTCCCGGCAGAGGAAGCAGGGCAAGTATTTGGAACATTTAGAAAATAGTAAGATGTCCAGATTTGACCAGGATCTAGTACATAACAGGGGAAACTGATGGATGTAAGCCAGGAAAAGAAATACAGGTAGTATTTTAGGACCTGGAATGTGGAGTTAATATTTTATTCTTCCAGTTGGGAGTCCGGAGGGGAGTAAAGCTGCCAATGGCCATATTGTCGTATGGTTTAGAAAGCTCATCCTTTGGGAATATGATAATGAAATGGAGGGTCTGCAGTCAGTGAAGGCAGTGAAGAATTCATATTTGAAGTTTCTTTCAAGAAATAGAATTTATAGAACTTTTTTATTGATAAGATAAAGAAGGGTAGAGAACCACTGAAAATTTGGTTTGGTTTAGTAACAAGTAAGCAATAGGGCAATAAAGTTGCATACATTTTAGGAGGAAACAGCAAATTCCATGATTAAAGCAGTTTATTTCCATTTCAGATAATACTTATACCCTCTCTTCCCCCACCACAACTTGTTTAATTTAGATACTTCACATATATATATATAGTATTTAATATTTTCCTCAAGAATATCATCCCCCACAATCAACTTGCATTGTTTATTTTTTCTGATTATATTTTCTCTTGAACAATCTAGAATTCTTCTAAATTGCTCATAAGTGAAGCTACAAGCTATATACTTTTCTTAAAAACAATCGTGTCTAGGGGTACAGCCTTGTGGCTCAGGCGGTTGAGATGCTGGTGTGCATAAAGGTCCCAGACCTGGGTCCAAGCCCCAGGGTCCAAACCAAAATGAACAACTCACTACAGATGTTTCTTCTATCTCCCCTTGAAATTCTTCTCCCTCTTCTCTCTCCCTTCCTTCCCCTCTTTAAAAAATAAATCATAATAACCTCCAAGAAAAGAATGCCCCATGAACAGAAAATAAAGCAAATGACCTTCATTTTTGCAGTTTAGGCTGATATATCTTCAGATTTTCTCATGAACTTCTTGATTCCTATCTCAAGTCATCCATTTGGCAGCCAGATCTAATAAACCCTGACAAACACCAGCTCCTTACTGCGCAAATCCAAACTAAGAACTGAGGGGTTCAGTGAGGGAAAAAGGCTAAAATCCAAACCATGTTTACCCCAAGGGTAGGATTTAGTGGACTCTGAAAGACCCACAGTGTGATCAGGCCCTGAGCCTTCCTGCAGAAGAACCTCAGGCTGGACCCACATGCAGTCAGACCCAGAGAGACATCTTACAGAGCCCTCCCCTGTCTGTCCATGTGCTGGCCTGTGTCTAAGGAACAACCTAGTAAGAAGGCTGCCTTAGAGAGGCATTTCTCTGTGAACATTCTAAGGGCATTATCTTTTCATTGATTCATATATGCACACACATATATTACATACATATATATAAATTCACATATATGTATATGCACACACATTTGTGTGCACACACCAGGGCCTGTACATGGTAGTAGCTGAGTAGGGAAGACACAAAGTTGGAAAAAAAAAAATTTTAAATCACTCATGACTGTTTATGCCTAGAAAAGCTAAATAACTAGCATGCATCATGAATGTTTTAAGAATTATTTTAAGCACTTTGCATATCTCACAATGATCAGTACTGTCATTACATATAGTGGGAAACTGAGGCTTAAAACAATGAAGCAATTTTCCCGAGGTCATCTCGCTAGTTAAATTACAGACCATGGATGCAAATCTAGATCTTTCTGACTTTAAACTTCGACTCTTAACCTCTACTATGTGTAGACTGACAAGGGCTTCAGTCATACAATGTCTACACTGTAGCCACTGATCTTTGACCACAGGGCAACAGAGAATATAGCACTTACCAGTTTAGAGGAGGTGACTTGTTTATATTTCTATAATTTCACTACTTAAAGTAATCCTTTCTTGCATTTATTTTTTTCTTCTTTTGCAGAAAGCTTATCCTTCCCACCTTTTTTTTTTTTTTTTTTTTTTTTTTCTGACTTGACCTTACTAAATCCCTACAAGGAGAGAGAAATACATTCTATTATCCCTTTTGATTCAAGGCAATGTAATACATCTCCTTTGAGTCAATATATTTAACTCAGGCAACCTCAGGAAGGTGAAAGAAAATCGGAGCGCTTGTGTTTGGACATGCTTCTGCTCCTCTGAGAAACCCTTTCATCTCAACAGACTGTAGATACCCGTGGAAGACCTTGAGACGGTCATTCAGGAATTGCAGCCTGCTGATTCCTGTGCATTCAGGAAGATATGGAAGCAATTACAAATTGCTTAGCAGATGATGCACAATATTAGAGAGAAGAATCTGGCTGTGAACACTTACACCAGGGAAACCCTGCCATGTGATTCTTTTTCTAGTTCAGCTCCTGTGGTAACAGTATATTACTAGCATAGTATTAAATACTATTGAATTTTGAATCAACATAAAAAGAACATTTTAATATCAGAAGTTTCATCACGTAGACGAAGGAACATGGACTTTGATGCTTAGCAGAACTATGTTCCGGGTTCTAATTATCATGTTATCGTAAGAGAGTTATTTCACAGGGCCTAGTCTCACTTTGTCCGTTCATGAAGTGAAGATAATAGAAATCTATATTTTATGGCTCAGAAGAGACTAAATAAATCTTATGAAGTATCTGATGGCTAGATGCTTATCCATAAATGATAGTTTATTATTAACAATGACTAATATTTAAGTACTTACAATGTGTCAGGTTCTGTTGCATGCATTTCACATATATTCGATTTAATCCTGTCAACAGTCCTTGATTTAGATTTTTTTAATTATTATTATCATACCCATTTTACTTAAGATTATACAAAGTCTAACAAAGGCTAAAAACAGTCCCAAGTTCACAGAGCTAGTATGTGATAAATGGATATTTGAACTCAGCAGTTTAATTGTTGTCTTAAGCATGGCACTGTTTCTAACATCAGTTCTGAGAATCTGACTGCTTTTAAGAATATATGCTTAGAATCTAATTGAGTTTCCTTTTCTGAGGTACCTTACCTGTACCCATGAAAACCTTTTTAATGACCCTAGGAAATATTGCCCTAGGTTACCTGTAAAAACTGTTCCACTTTACCCTTACACACAATTAAGGGTTCTTCTTAATTTATAATAAAGACAACTTCTTTAGAAAGCTTCCCCCCAACCCCCAATACTACCATTGTCACCTGTAAATAACATCAAACCCTCAGTTCATTCTGGATTAGTTTTAAAATAACTTTTTACAATATTATACCCTTCTTTCCCTTTTTTTGTGATTTTACCCTTAAGCTTAAACATATAAAAGTCTTCTAACCTAGCAACTTGGAAAAATAGTCATATGTACCTATGATTCATTTCCTTCAGTCAAGTGTTTTCAAATATTCAAGGACTCCGATAGCCTAAAGGCTTTTTTTCAGATATAACAATTTTATACATACTCTTTTCAAATTCAAAGTGTTGTGCCTTAGATTTCATATATTGCTTCTCCTAGCTGAAAGATCTCTAGGGGTTACCTGAATGGAGTGGTCATTTTTAATTCATATCATTTTGGGGTTTTTAAATTTATGTGCCAATAATGAATATTCATTGCAAAGGATTGGAAATTTAAGGATTATCTTAATTAGTCCCATTATAGAAATCATTGAACAATGCTTACTACTTTTCTAAAGTAGCTTTACATGGAAATCAGTAAACTGCTCTATAGTACAGTATTGGTAATATGCTTGTATGGGATTTCACATGTGGAAAATGTCTCAAAAAAATTGAGTATTGGTACATCCTGATGAGCAGTGGTTAGGTCAATCACCTCTGAAGTACTGCAGGCCACATACATCCGAGTTCCAGTAGTGCGGTGGGCATGCAGATGATGTCAAACAACCAATGTGAACAACTAAAAATAAAAATAAAATGCTATTTCTTCCTGTCTCTTCCTGCTTACCTGCCTACTCACCTTCAATCAGCCTACAACTTTCCTTTAAAAAAAACTTAGTGCTCTCCTCCCTAATATATCACACAATAAAATCATAGATTCAAAAACATATTAAAAAATAAAATGAGGGAACTCTGGTAGAGTAGCAGTTGGGTCCACTGCCTCTGGCTGGTGCAATCCACATATATCTCAAAGACCCAGATTCAGGTCCCAGGGTCTGGGGGAAGAAACAAGATGAACAACTAAATAAAATAAAAATGCTTTTAAAAATAAATAAAATGATAGAAAGTCATCTGATGAAATGTATCAAAAATGTATGGGTCAGTGTTCTCATTTACATCCCAGAAACTAAGCTTCCTTCAACAAAATATGATGTTCAAAGTTAAAAGCTGAAATTCCATTACAAACAGAGGAAAATGTATGATAGCTTAAAATACCTTAAGTTAAAAACACAACACGATTTTTTTTTTAAAAATTCTTTTAGTAGTCATTTCTCATAAAATCTGTGATGTAATTTGCATAACTAAAAAGCGCTGATATTTCAGCAGGGTCACTCCAGATGTCAGTCTGAATACATACAAAATGAATCAAATAAGCTATACCTGTGTGCTGTCTTTGAAGAGAATGGCTTCCATTCAAGTTCACATCATACTCATTTGCAGATAAACTGCATTTTTGCACTGTGATTTAGTGACATCCACATTTCCTTGCAAAGGACCATTGAATTCCCTAATGATGTTCTGATTTTCTTAACAATGAACACCAGTGAACTTTCCCCTAGGCAAACCAGATGGAAACCAAATTGTTTCTGCAAAATGAACAATTTGTGAAATCTTGGCAAATTGAATTCCAAATACACTTAGAGATGATCTTGACTTCCTCTGTAACTTTGCCCCAACATGAAATGCATTTAAGGCTTACATGAGAGAGACACTTATTAGTTGCCTAACCTTTAAGCAGAGATGAATGAGAACAGAAGATCACTACCAAAGAGATAAGTCAAAAACACTGAAAAAGAAGTAATATGCCAATGGGACAGCTACATCAAGAAAATGAAAGATGATGCAGAAGTTGTCAGGGACGTTCACTTACCACCTTGGATGTGTTTCACCCTGACCTAATTTGTGAAGGTTAACTCAAGTTAAACTAATTTCCTTACATTGCTTTGAGTGAGTTACATAGCCAAGATGAAATCCTAATTCCTAATCTATATGCCTATAATTGCTGCTTTATATACTCTCATATCAAAAAAATTGAATTAAATGGACTATGCCTGAGAAAGATGGCTTCTATTACTCACAGTCTGATTACATTATGCTCACAGTGATACAATGAAACTTCCAAGCAGAACATAATTGGGCACAAGAATTCATAAAATTCTCATATCCTTCCATCTATATGGGGTCATAATTCCCCCTGGAAATGACAAAGTGGTCATAGTCATAACTGGGTTTTCTACCTATTCAGAAATTCAAATAGTCTACTGCAACTATTATGTCATCAGGTAATGAAGGTCCTTGGCATCTTTACAAGATCCAGTCACTCACTGTCTAAAAAATAATAGTAAAGCAAAGAAGTAAAAATGATTACTCTGATATTAAAGCAGCAAGTAAATATTAATCTCTTTGATTTACAAACTAAGTCTTAGATTTCAAGGCTCTTTTATAGCTTTGATCTCTTAGTTTTATCGGTTTTTATTATAAAAGATAGTTGATTATTGTATAAATCTAGTTAGTTTCTCTTCAACTATCAAACTAGTCAAATTCCCAGTATTACTCATGTGTCATTTTAAAAACCTACTTAGTCCTCCTAAATGGTGATTTTCTCTTGGACTCTTTTACCTTTTCATTCTGTCTAGTTTTCCTTCAGTGATCTTTATACATTGACCTTGACATTTCTAGTCTTCCAGAAAGCTTGGACCCAAAAATCCTACCTTTATAAATTTTATTTTGCTTTAAGAAAATTAGTAAATACAAATATTTAACTTAAAATAAAATTATCAGCTATATGTTAGACACAGTTCTAGTTATTTTTAACACTAGTGTCCATAATACAGATTTTTTTTTTTTTTTAACCTCTCATAGTTAAGACCAACTACCTTCATATTTTCTTACAAAGCCATACAGCAGATGCCTTGTTAGGCAAAAGTGATTAAAACACAGACTGTGTGTAATAAATGAGGGAGGCAGATAAAGAGACATTCAGAGTATAATATCATGAGTGCTGTAACAAGGATTTGGAAAATTGTCCTTCAAACACAAAAAAAATGGGAAAAGATCTGAGCTGCCATCAGAATGATCAGGGACAAACTCAGAAAAGAGATGACTGTTGAAAAGTGAGCCAGTCTGTTTCAGGAAGTTCACATCCCTCTTTATTATAAAGTGCTTGTACTTTATTATAAAATTTCACTCTATTTCTAACTTTGGCACTCTTTTGTATTACAGAGTCCTAGTGCTTGTCATGATTCTTTATTCTTGTACGAGATTTTTAGGCCTCCATGTCCCTTTAAACTATACTTGCCTTATTTTTTTTCCCTACTGGGATAAATTTCACCATCTGCTTTCTTTCAGTGATCTAATACCTTCTCTTGCCTCCTACTCCCCTACGTTTTTTTCCTACTGGAACTTGAATCTCATCTACAGAAAGCCTGTTCATTTTCTCCATGAGGTGGGGCAGAAACTCTTCTTTATTCGAATCCATTCTTTCTTCCTCTGTATATACATTTCAGACACAGGTCTCTTCCTGGATACTGGTTTTCTTTTCCTAAGAGCCATCTTCTTCAGACATTTTTATCTTAGCACTCCATCCTTCTGACTAGCTGCTCTAGATTTTTGCTACTTCTTCACATCCATTTTAATGAAATACAAATAATATGCAACATTAATTTATTCCATTTAATCAATAATAGTTTCCTTCATCTCTCCCAAAAGTACCCAATAACCACCTATTTTTTTTGCGGGTCAGCTGCCCCAAATATTTTTGCTTTCTTGCTGAACTCCTCATGCCACCTGTCTGCCCTTTCTGCTTAAATGATTTGTTGAAATACGTTTAAAGGACCCCTCAGCCCCAACAACAGCCAAAATGCATCTCTGCTCTGAATTAAAAGCAACATGTACACAGAGTGCCTATGTTCGTCTCAACTAGTTTCTATTTCCCAGTTTTCTATTTTCCTATCCTAATGCCTTATCTCTCTCCTGTCGTTAATGGAACTTCAGCCTGCCATTGTTTTGTTTTGTTTTTTCATCGACATTGCCTTACGACTATATCCCCTGTTTCAATCCTGAAGAGAACTAGCAGTCTTTAGCTTTAGCCTGCTTGGGGAAATCACCACAGAGCCTCGTGCTTTTTCTTGCAATAAGTCTATAAAATATATCCATTTTCTCTGTCATCTGAGGTTTATATCAAACTCTATTTCTGTGGATTTGAATTACTGCAAATATGTCTCCTGGGTTCTTCCTGCTTGAACTGATAATTAGGGTCCCACCACTCAGTCCCTCGCCAGGCAACAGCGCTCATCCCTTATGAAGTGACTCCACACAAAAACCTTTTCAAAAGCCTCCCACTACTTCCCTCCCATTTCTGACTTGATTTTCCTTATCTTCTCCCTTCCTTCCATCCTCTTTCTAATGGAAGATAGAGTTGACAAACTAGCACTTTTTTTCTTTATCTTTGTTTTTCCACTGGCTTGCCCCGACAACCCCAATTTGTCAGCTCTTTTCTGTCTTGTCTCTTTTTCTCAAGGCTCCTTCCCATCTGCTATGGACAGACCTCAGGATCAGCTGCAGCCAGAAGTGGAGGCGCTGGGTTTGCCCTCCATCATCACCTCCCTCACCTGTTTTTTTTAAGGAGAGGTGCAGGCAGGAATGTAGGTGAGCTGGTAGGCAGGCAGAGAGGGGGAAAAAAAGCATTTTATTTATTATTATTATTTTATTTACCTGCTCTTCTTGGTTGTTCCACTGGCTCCAAATGGTGAACCCAAGACTTGGGGATTTATTTGGACTATGCCTGGCAGACTTACCCATTTAGGCACTAAGGTGCACCAAAACCTTGTTTTTAAGTCATTTTTTTCTCATTAGGATATTTGTGACTTACCTCAGTCTATACTTTTTTATCATCTTTTTTTGGTTCTCCATGATTTGGGACTCCCTTTGACTCTCAGCTGGATTTCATGTGATCCTCACTGATAAGGCCGGTATTGTTTATCTATTTTAATGGGGGAGGGGTAGAGCATGCCTTCCTGAGCTGATTATTGCTGGAACTCAGTCAGCTAACATTCACCCAACCCCTTCCTGAGAAGGAAACCTTCGATGGGCAATAATGTCTCCGAACTGTGAGGCATTGCCATTCCTTCCGATTTTCATTCCGTCACCATCATCCAGAACTAAAAAGTTAAGTGTGTCCTTTGGGTAGACTAGCACCCTGGCTTCTGAGCTTTCTCTGTCAAGACTTCTTTCCCCATAGTTTCCTTTTAAGTTAGTTAGAATCACCAGTACTTGACTATGGCAGCTCTTGTAGCTGTAGAGTCGCTGCACAAGCAATAGAAAGTCTTTGCGGAGACTTGAGTTTGAGGAATAAAAATGTAATGCTGCTTATCAGTCAACCTATGTATAAATCACTTGAATACCTACCTCAGCCCCTAGAAATAACCCTTCTCAGGGTGCCAGATGATGCCTGGCATTGTTATTCATGACTGCTCCAAGATTAATGGTTCTCTTTGGACATAACCGTTCTTTACAACATTGCTTTATAATGGCATTAGTCAAAATGTGCGTTCTGTTTTCAAAATATGTTTCCCATATGTCAAAATTACCTGGTATCCATTTACACTTTAAAAGGAAGACAGCACCAGTTTCCCTCATTCAAATATCTATTTGTAAAAGACAACTTTACTCCAGAGTCTCCAAGTCACGTGAAGACCGAAAAATACCTATTTAAAATTGGGTCTGACCCAGAAAACAATCAAGGACATGTAGTTAAGAGAGGGAAAATATTACCAGTACAAAATAACTTGGTGAAGGATTGTCTTTGGATACCTACAGACTACCAAGTTTCCATTCCTTTTTCACAGGTTCTCCTGCAATTGGTCATTTACCTGAATTTCCACTTAGAAGCTCTACTAACCAAAGCAGCACCCTGAGCTATGGAGGAAGGGGTTGCATGCCAACATCCTTCCCATTTATGCCTATTTCCACTCAGTTAAATCTTCCATAACCCAAGAAACAGTCAACTACAATTTAATACCATGATGTATTGTCATGTCGCCCACTGTGGGAAGAAGCATTTCTTTGTAAGGACTCCTAGAGATCTAAAGCTTTAGTGAAAAGAAATGAATACCAGGATTTCAGGCAAGACAGCATAAGAAATCTTTTGACAAGCACATTTCTGGAACTCACTTTCCCCTATTTGCCACTCAAAATTCTCATAGGAAATTAACCACAGCAAATGTCTCTGCTTTCTCTCTCTGTTTCCTTCCTAATGTATGTTTCTCTAATGACATTTATCTCTTTATGTTAGATTTTTATTTTTATACCTAGTTTCCCCAGACCAGAATAAGTTTTTTAAGGGAAAGACCAAGTTTTAATTATCTTTTGTTTCCAATACTGTGCACCTTAACCATATTGAAAATACAAAAGCTTTCCATAAACTAGAAATTTAAGACTAAGTATTGCTCATTTTCTGTAAACAGAATGTGCAATGGATCACTGATCATACTTTTGAAAACACTCTTTGTAATCCATTTATTTATTTGTATTGACTATATCTGGCTAAGCCACAGTAACAAATAGACCTAAATTTGTAAGGGAGAATATCTTCCCCCTCAGTAGTTTAAGGTGGCAGATTGACAATTAGAGCTCTGCTTCATTGAACCATTCAGGGATCCTAACTGGTTGAACCTCCACCATCTTCAACATGTAGCTTCCAGGGTCATTCCAAGGTCATTGTCATAGTCAAAGAAAAGAGAAAAGATCATGAGTAGAAGCGTGAGGAGGATGTGTATGAAAGTGGTACACTTCACTTCTGTTCACAGTCCACTGCCTAGAACCCAATCACAAGACCATATATAACTAAAGGAGAGCTGAAAAGAGTAGTGTATCTGTATGTCCAAGAAGAGAATGGATTTTGATGAACAGCTGGTAGTATCTGCCAGAGTTGAGAATTCTATAAACCTGCATTCATATTTTGGCTCAGTAAATATGTATTAGTCATCCCCAATGTGCCAGGTACTATACAAATAGATAAAAGGGTATTATGCAAAGATTATCAAAATCGTGGAAATGAGATACAGTCTAATAATCACACGGATCAAAGCATGACAACTGTATATGATTACAATTACTGCACATGCTTATCATGATTACCAAAATCAATATTTCAAAAGAAGTGTACAGGGAACTACTAAAGAATATATTAAGGAGGGCCTTATATCAGTTTTATGAGTCAGATAAGATTTTGCTGAATAAATGGTGAGTTGAGGTCTGATAAATGAGTAAAAGGAAACTAACTGAAAGAATGACAAGTGGATAGAAAGTGTCAAGCAAAAGGAGCTGTTTGTGTGATGACTCTGTGGGCACCAGTCACATGGATAGGCAATGATGTAAAGGAGGCTAGTTTGGTTGGAGCGCATAAGGGGAAACTTGCATGAGAGGAGGCTAAGAAGAAAGCAGGAACCAGACCTTGAAGAACAACATTACTGATGGTAAAAATTTGAGTCTTTATCCCAAGAGAGACAAGAAACCTACCTAAGAATTTTACATTGATTTGTTATTTAAAAAATGCTTCTATTATCTGTATTCAGGAATAAATTTAAGGAGCTCAATTAAGACTTTTAGAATAATACAAAAGAGATTATTGGATTATGATGATGAATATTCTAATGTTGGAATGTTAGAGATTTATTGGATAAGGATGAGAGCAAGCAATCTCATTTGAAGTCTTCTAACAGATAAAATCAGAACTCTTAAAGAGCTACTAGTTAGATGATGGTGACATTTACTGAAACAGAGTGAAATAGAGTGACCCCAACTTAAAAGATCATGAATTCAGTTTTTGGCATTTGAATTAAGATGCCAAATATTCTAATGTGGAAACAACAATCAGGTAATTGAATGTATGAATCTGGAACCCACATAAAATCTACATTGAAGATTACAAATTTGGGAATCATGTTGGAATAATAATAGTTTTTGAAGAAAAGTGATCTAGGACTAAACCCTGGAAACCAAGAATGAGAAACCAAAAGGACGATAAACAGAATCTATCATGACAGAATCCAAGGAAGAGAAGAAAGTCGACAAATTCTCCTGAGTCCATGTTAATGAAACAAAAAAATATTTATGGCTTATGAAGATCATAGGTCATTTCAAAGCTTAGTAGGATGCATTTCAATAAAATGGAGGAAAAAATTAGTATAGCATGAAAAAATAGGGAAGTTTGAATATGAGAAATAGTAGAAAAGTGACACTAAAAAGGGTGGTTGAAATAGAATATTTGTTATAATAGAACATACCCATAGAGTACACTTTTTGTACCAGTTTTCTAATTACTTCACACATATTGACTCATTTAATTTTCACAGTCCCATGACTATTTCCCCATTTTAGAGATGCAGAAAGTGAGGCATAATCGGCACATGTATCATTATTAATATGTAGAGGACCTTAAAACTGAACCCTAGCAATCTGGCTTTGAGTCTGTGCTATTACACAGCTACTAAGCAATGTAAGAAAATATTTCTATTTAAGAAAATATTCCAAACTTTATTCTCTTATCAGTGATATGTGGCATATGCTCCCAATATATTTGTTTATAAATTATATATACATGTATTATACTAACATAGTATGTAAAAGACAAAACAAAATAGAGGCAAAAATATGGAATAAAATTAAATATCAGTAGAAGGTCTAATATTTCCTTCCCACGTGCCAATAAATAATCTTATAAATTCCATATGGAGACAAATACAGAAGAGAGGAAATGGATAGTCTTTTGAAAAAAAAAGAAAAACAGAATATTCATTGGTTTCTATTGTTGTGTAACAAATTGCCACGAACTTGGCAACTTAAAACATCTATTTACTAGCTCACAGTCAAGTAAAGGTAAGAAAACCACTATGCAGGTAGGCTCGGTAAAGCAATATCGTGGAAACACGAGAACCCTAGTCCGAGACTCCTCAGAGCCATGTCATCCAGATCTGTTTCACCAAGACAAAGGGAAGTGGAGAACAAATGATGGACTGATCACACTCTGCCTCCTTCAAATCCTTCTCTTTGATACCTTCCTTGACCATCCAGCATCAAATTACCCTCCCTATTCCTCTGCCTGTTTTTTATTTCTCCATAGCACAGACCACTATCTAACATGCCTTGTATTTTCTTATGTTACTTTGTTCATTGATCTGTGTGTGCTTTATTGTGTTCCATGATCTAGAACAGTGCCTGGCACATGAGATGCCCAGTAAATCTATTGAATGAACAAACAGTAAGTTAATGCCCATATCTCAACCTAGTGCTCTACCACTCAACTACTAACTTTCAATAGGCATTTATTTTATATTTTCACCATTCTTCCTTTGATCATGTCAGAATATATTTTCCTGTTAATTATTATTTATAATATGACTACAAGTATATCTCAATCGAAATAGAAGCTAAAGAAAACAAATGAACCAAATCCAACAAAAATAGACTCAGTTTATAAGACAAAACCAGTGATTACCAGAAGAGAAGGGGGAGGGAATAGGTAATTTGGGTAAAAGTGTCAGTTGTAAAATGAAGGATAGAACTGGACAGCTAGTGGTAAATTTAATGTATTATATACAGAGGTTGATTTCCTATGATGCACACCTGAAATCTACATAATTTTTGATGCAAAGTTTCTCCAATAAAATTTTTATTTTTTACCATTTTACACTTACAGAGAAGTAGTTTTGTTGAAGCATTAAACTATGCATTGTTTAACATATATCCTTGTACCTAAAATATTCTTGCCTCCTCATCACAGGGTTTCCATTGACTATTTCTACTGAGCCTGCACATCATAGCCCAGGCATTGGCTCTCCAGAACACATACCTATCACCAAGTCCCCCATGGTTGAAAGGGAAGCACTAGAAAACTTGTCTTAATATTACATTTGCATGGCAAGCATATTAGTCTTACAAAGAACTGGTATATGGTGTGACTGGAGAAAAGTGATGATTAAATTGGGATTATAAAATTACAAGGTCTCCAATTGAAGTCCTCTTCTTCCTGTTCTGTTAGTAAACTCTGGAAATGTTCAACCTTCTCTTTACCGTTCCCATTGTATTTGTGCCACCTCAATAATGTAGTTAACACATATCATTATCCTTTATCTCAATCTCTCTATTACATTCTGAACTTTTGTAAGTCATTTTTTTAAGAGAGGGAGGCAGACAGGAATGAAAACAGCAGGCAGGACGAGAGAGGGAAGAAGCATTATTTGTTTCATTTTGTTTTTTTGCCCTGGTCACAGGTCATGAACCCAGGTCCTTGGGCTTTCCCTCCCAGCTGCTTAAGCCAACAGGCCGTGCCTATATAGTCATCTCATTCACTATCCATGGAGCCTAGGCTGGTGTTTAAAAGAGTCTACAGTAGAATTCAATTTTTTTTTAAAGAATTCTTTATTTAGTTATTTAGAGGAAGGAAGCAGGCAGCAGGAATGAAGGCAAATAGGCAGACAGAGAGGCAGGCAGGGAGAGGAGGAGAAAGCCTCTATTTATCCATTTAGTTGTTGACACTGATTGTTTTCCCCAGTCCTGTTAAACCAGGTCCCTGGGTCTTACACGGACTACACCACACAGAACCGCAGACTTAGCCACTGAGCCACGAGGCTCAGAATTAATTATTTTGTAATCAGAAATAAATGAAGAAGTGAATAAACTTAATAGGTTACATAGTAGCCTCACAAAATATTCAAACTCTTATTGTTCACTTGACAATTTAGTACATTGGACACTAGGCCAGATTGTACACTCGGTCTTTTTAGCCTGGATACATCTATAGCAACACGTCATGCTGTGACCATCTGGACCATTAGATGTAAATACCGATTTGGCAAATACTTCAGGGGTATGAGAGTACATGTGGGAATAAAATGAATTTGAAAGCTACTACCAGTCGAAGGATATATTTAAAACCACCTAGTCTTATTAAAATTTAAAACCTGATACTGTCCTTCTTCTAAGAATATCTTGGATTTTTATAAATGGAGAACATGAAAATTGTCTGAATTTTTATTTTGAGAGATTATTGAACAGCCATTCGTTGTTCAGACTCCCAGCCTCAGAGAAAAATCCTCTCTCAGAGAATCTATCACCCATTTAACAAGTAGAAATATCTTTGTAGGATTAACATAAGTGGAATATGTCCTTTTAAAATGTCATAGCATTAAGTCAATTCATGTACCTTTAAAACTCATTCAGAAGTCCAGCATTTCTAGCAAACAAGTGAACTTAGACCCATTTGCAAAGGTCACTAAATGAACCCATCTTTTTTTACACATAAAATGATGGATGGTGATTTAGAAGCTGTCAAATATTCATTTTTCAATAAAGCCTTTTACTTAGCCATTGGAGATGACCTCTATTCTAATGTCTATAATGCTTTTCAAAAAGATATTGCTGTAGTTGTCTATTAAATCATTAAATTATGTCTACTCTATTCAGTGTCTGCTTTAAAAAAAAAAAAAAAAAACAGAATTATCAAGCTGTTCAGAACAAAGGTGCTTTCTGATTGTCAGCTCCATATTCTAAAAGAGCAGGTTAATTTCCCTGAATCGCACAGTTGGAACTTTCTAACTCTTAACTGGCAGTTTCCACCTAGTGATCAAGACAACTGACTAAAATAAATTATACATAAAGCTAAATTCCTAATAGTAATAAGGCCCCTTCATGAGATAATCATACCAGCAAAAGCACTCATCTGTCAGCTGCAATTCTACAAGGTCTTAAATTATCTTATTAAAAACTATACTTCCAGGCACACACTGGTGGAGTAGTGGTTTGTTTGGTTAGCTGACTCCAGTCTAAGCACAGTCCTCATACATCCCAAGGACTGGGTTTCACCTCCCCAGCCAAGAAGAACAACCAAGATGTACAACTAAATAAAATGCTTCATTCTCTTCTTTCTGCCTGCCTGCAGCTTTCCATTAAAAAAAAAAAAAAAAAGCCAACTGTACTTCCAGAAATGTTTTTGCCCTTAGTCTTATGTTTGGGCTAACATGGCAGTGTCCAGACACTGGCAACAAAAGAGCTCCAAATAGATGTCACTAGTTGACTTGTTGATTGAATTGGAGACATTGTTGATAGAGTACTAGCAGCCATGTTTACAAAGCACATTCTGGCAAGGTTCTCATTTTGGTACAATTAACCAGCAATTACTCATAAACTCTTACTATGTATATAAAAGTGGAAAACAGTATAATGCCTGATCTTCTGGAATTTAGGATAAAGGTAACACACATACATGAAACAAACTGGGAAAAAAAAACTCTTGGCACCATACTGTTTACTATAATGCAAATCTTTGTGAACTAGAATAGTAAGGCAGTGCTTTAAAAGACATAGAACTTGGGGTGGGGTTTAACAATTTGGGATAATTTGATGCCACAGAAGGAAAGACATTACAGAGAGATTTCCCAACTGAGTAAAAATTTGGTGATGGGAAGGAAAATAGGTCATAGGGATGTAGTATTGACTGCCATGGTGAATTCCATATCTTGTACCATATTCATAACCAAAATATTTGTTCCATTGGTAGCCAAGTATGTTGACAGCTAGACTGCTCATGACTGAGCTGCTTCTCATCATCATCCTTAATTAAAGAGACTTTCAGTCCAAGATAAGGAGACAGCCCACATCTAATGAGGTAGGTTCAGGACCATAAAATCTCATTCCCTTTCATATTTCCTAATCTTTGAAGAACTGTACCATTTGAGAACTCCCCCATGGGACTAGCTTAGGTCTGTGAAATGACTACATCATAACCCAGCTTCTCCGTCTACTCAGTCTTGCTTCCTGCACACATACCCCAAAGGTGTTGATCCAAAGAACACACCTCCATAGATCTCAAGCTTGTAAATCTATGTTGTCTACTTCCCTAGAGTACCCAACCTATGACAACAGAGGATAATGACGGTCAATTCAGTAATAGGGAATCTGAATTTATTCATTCAATGGAAATATATGAAACTCTCAACTATGCTCATTACTATTCTGGTGCTGGGAACACAACCATGAGCAAACAAATTCTCTTCTCTCATGAGTGTGATATTCTGATGGGGAAATCCTATACAAACATAATAGAACATTAAATGATGATATATGCTAGGATCAGAAAGCAGCAGGGCAGCTCCCACCTCTGTGGTTGGATGGCTAAAGTACAGGCTATGAAAGCTGTGGACATAGGTTCGAGAACCAGGAGCAGTGGTGCCCCAACCCCCTCCAAAAAACGGCAGGGAGAGGAAGGAGGAGGATGATTTTTTGCAAGTCTAGGAGTAGATGGGACTTTCTTCAGAAAGGATGGCTATATAAAAATTTTCATCTAAAGAAATGACAGATGGTTAGAAAACTAAATAAACTAATAAATAATCTATGATAGTATCTGCCTAAAACAGTACAGACAGAAGGAACAACAAATGTGAAGGTCTTGAGAATTATGCCCGGTACGTTTTGAGAAGAAGACATATCAGGAGTAGGGAGACGAATGGGTCAAACCACATAAGACTTTTGAATGTAAGGAACATAGATTTTTCTAAGTGATATGATAAGACATCAAAAGACTTTAAGTAGAATTATCTCATGATCAGATTTCCAGTCTAAAATAATCACCCTCCCTTTTATGTGAAACAGTCTAGAAAATAACAAGAATAGAAACAGGCTATTAAAGAAGTTTGACTAGGAATAATAATGATTTGGATATAAGATTATCAATAGTCATGATTTCCATGTGACAGAGATTTCCCAGAATAAGGACTTTCAGGGTTAAAATCAGTAAAGTTTTGAGAAAATGAGGATGGCTGATCACCCTACTTGGACTATAAATGGGGAAATGTGGTCAGATTCAGAATATATATCTATGGTTGAATAAACAATGATGTAGAATATAAAACTAGGTAATTAGGAAAGAGGCAAAATACAAACTTCCTGAAAAATCAGGAAGATGGGTTTGGACCTTTCAAGATTAGCTTGGTATTAGTATCCTGCCTTCACTGATCTTTGGAGAGACTTTTTCTAAATGACAGAAATGTTTAGAGCTTGCTCGAAAGCACAGTAGAGGTAGTAGTGGTGAAAATGGAGATGGAAATGATAGAGATGGAAACAGACATCATGGTGTAGAAGTGAAATTGGTGGTTGTCATGGCAAATATAGAAGCAGCAGAGGTTATATTGGAGGTGAGGTGCTGAGGATTGATGTTTTATTGATGACAGTGATGGTAGAAAATGTTATTAAGCAAAAAATCCAATTTGAAAAATATTTACAAGAAATAAATGTCAAGACTTGTGGGCTGAATGAACAAAGAAAAAAAGAACAAAGTTAGTCACTGAAAACAGATTAGTTAGCAACTCTGACAGAAAAGGATGCTGGAAAGGAGAAAAGTGAAGTGGATGGTTTAGGAATGAACATCCATTTAGTTAGAAATGATTTAAAGTGAGAGTGGGATATTCAAGTCAGTGGTCAGTTGGAATTTTAGTTTCTCTTATTCCAGATGACAGGCTGATAATAAAACTCATGACTAAGTTAAAAGACCTTGCTTTCATTCTATACTGAAACCCTGTATAACCTCTGAATCTCAAAGATGTAATTTTAAAATTGACACAGCAGTACCTACTTAACAGGATTATTGTAGAGAAAATTAGATGGAATTATCAAAAAGTAGGAAGAATCTGAGTTGTAGATCAACTTTGTATGTAAATTTTTCAAGAGTTCCTTTGGTTTCCCCCATCACTGTAACTCTACCAAAGAAAATATTTTACAATATCTTGGTTTGTAGAACATTAGAGTGACAACATATTTATTATTAAATGTTTATATATTGTTCTCCAACTATCTTTCTTCCAAACTAATGTATAAAAGCTATGAAGAGAAGTTGATGTGAAAACATCCACACAACTATCAGTTCATTCCAATTCTTCATTAGATGACAAAGATAGAGTAAATCTTTATATGCTAGAATAAGACTTCAGGGACATAGCTATATTTCCTTCTAATCACAAGTGCTCAGTAAAAGACTTTACTAAAAGGAAAATTTTGTTTTTTTTCATAATTCATACTTTTAATAGGTTGAGTCCCTAAATCAAGGGTTATGTTGACTTATATTATGATCCAAGTCTCAGTTGGAAGCCTTGTTCCAACTATGGCAGAGCAGAGCACATCTTCAGGAAATGTCAGAGCAGTCTAGGGTTTTGCAAGGCATGTCCTGAGGGTGACATCAGGGGATCCCCATGAACCACACCCTGGTTGTTGTTCTTCATGAACTTCAGGTTCCCACATCATTAACAACAAATGAAAAAATTCATTGCAATAAAGTTTGGAAATGTCCTAAATCAGTGTCAAACCACCATTAATAGAAGAGTTGTCCAATTTGCAAACTTTTTGTTTGGAGAAATTATTAAAGCTTATTTTTAAAGTATTAGAAAATGTATATTACTTATCCCTTAGAGAGTTTAGCTCAGAAAGCTTAGCAAGATAAAAGTTCATATGAATTGGGCATTTTCCTGGCTTTTTTTTTTTTTTTTTTTTGCTAGAAAATCAGTTTAACTCTATCTGCTTGGTGCCATACAGAACATAAATCCCAAAATATCACTGGTTATTCTGGAATAGCTAATGACTCATTATAGATGCAGGAGCAATAAGATTTTAAAAGATTGGAAAGTAACTTCAACTGATTAATATAAAATGTATATTTAATTTGACTTAGCAATTTTATGAACAGATAAAACATTTTATGCTAAAGTTTCAAAATTAATGAATTATGTGTAAATGTAAAAATGGCACTAAAATAGAATTTTTCCACATTTCCCTTTCTCCCAAAATATTCAACTTGAGTTTTTTATTTGAAACACTCATTCTTCCCCATCTTGTGGTTTTAAAATTACAGGTGACTTCATTTATTTCTTATATATGAAGCATATTTTATTCACTGTAACTGCTCTGCTTTGAGGCTAGTTATGCAAAATCTTAAAGTTTCCCTGTATGTCTTAAGATTGAAGAAAGATAATAGAAGATAAATAAGTTGTGGCATTTCTTCATTTGAAACCTCTGAGATGCCCATAAATTAATTGTGGGATTTGATTATGGGACATAGAGGGGTATCACCTAAGAGAGAGTGGTCAAGTGCAAAATGCCTAATTCGAATGGTGAGAATAATCTGATTCTGCAACTGATTGAGTACCCTAAAGATGCTACTGTGGTGAATAGACAGAATCCTGTGAAAAGAGCCTTCCTCCTAATGAGCATTTGTGAAGAGCAATTTTGTTCTTTTACATTTCTCTTGTCTCAAAGATTCAGATGAATTTGTCTACACTTTGTACTAATTTCAGTGATATTGACTTCCATTCTATATTTTCAGAGACTCTAAAAAGTAATTTATTCTACTCAATTCCCCTGATGTGTAAATTAATTCCTACCGATGAGTAGGCACTTCAGGTGAATTTAGTACATCGGAAGTAAATATCTACAGTAATGGAAGGGAAAGACGACATAGATAACTCAAAAAGGGAATATTATCTAAATTTTGCATGTATTCACTTTTTTTTTAATTTTTAAAGGAAAGGTACAGGCAGGAATGAAGGTGAGCAGAGGCAGGCAGTCAGGAAAAGAGAGGAGGAAGAGGCATTTTGTTTTATTATTGGTGGGAAAAACTAAGATGAACAATTAAATAAAATAAGCCAAAAAATCCTTAATAATATGAGAAATGTATGGGTAAGATGCTAGGACTCAAGGAATACAAGGAATAAAAGAATTGGGGCTACAAAAACACACGGTAATGTTTTCAATAAAAAGTTTTACTTAAGCAGAAAAGAGATTCTCTCTCTCTTTCACACATATGCACATACACACACAGAATATATTACTTCTCACCTACAAATAAATCATAGAACAGGTAGATACCCTTTCCTTTTTAAAGGAAAGCTGTAGTGAATACCCCAAAAGAGTAATTACATTTCCTTAGATTGTTAAATCACATCTAGGAGACTGGCTAATTTAATACCTATATTGATATAGATAAAGCCAAATACAATCATAACAAAAGTCTGAGAGGACTTTAGTCTCTAACCTGTTGTACCTCATTGCTATGTTAAAAGTCAATCTGCAGAACTATGGCACAACCATTGCCTTCTTTGGAATCATAGTTCACTTATTTTTAGAGCGATATTAAGAAATAAAGAAAAAATAAACCCTGATTTGCCATAGAACTAATGCTTTATGTAAGATAATCAAAAGCCTATAGCACCTGAAGAGAGAACAAATGCTTATCTCTCCATCTCTCATGCTTATAAATATGAGAAATTCTGCTCCCACTGAAAAACACCATGGTCTCAGTCATTTTAGATAATAAGACACAAAGTGGGAGAGCCCATAGTTCTTTCAAAAAAAAAGTAAAAGCTCTATATACCATCATCATTTTAAACTCTGAGTCATTATTCAGAAACGACTGAGTTCAGGACTAGGGAATTTTCCTTGGGTCTAAAATATGGTACCCAAGAAACAGAGGTTATAAATGCTTTATTTTGTATTGCTGTTTATCGCAATTTTCCAACCTTCTGCTGAGAGTTTTACAAATCTTAGGAAAAGAAGAATAAGAATTTAGACCTTACTTGAAGTATGTTAAGCTAAAAGTAAAAGGCAAGCAAACAAACCAGCAAAAAAAACAGTCTTGCTTTTCAGCTACCAAGAATTCAGATTTCCTCATCAGTAGAATGTAGTGGAACACAAATACACACTTCTGCAAAAATCTAATTATAATATATTAGACATTAGCCTATTTAAAATGTAAAAAAACAAAAATGTATTTAGGTTGATTCTACTGAAATAGTGCAATGCTCTTTTCAAAGCTATATTTCATAAATTTATGAAATGTTGCCAAGAGTTTGGTAGCGCTACTTGGAGTAGTTTCTAAAAATGTCATTTTGATCTCATTTCCTGAACTGTTGAGTTATAGATATATTTTGATTAACGGTAAAGTATAGATGAGCTATTAAAAACTGAAATGGGTGCCAATCACTGGTGATGATATTTTAATAAATGAATTATCACTGGGTAAATGCCAATGAACCAAAGCTTTCAAATTCCAATTGTCATTACCTTCCTCCTCAGAAATTTACAGTGTACAAGCATAAGCACTATTCACCTTTATTTGAAAAATGACTTCTGCTTTTTTATTGGTTTTCCTAGCAAGAGAAACTGGGTGATATTTGTTTCTCCCTTCGCTACGTCCCTACTGCTGGTAAACTGACTGTTGTCATTCTGGAGGCAAAGAACCTGAAGAAGATGGATGTGGGTGGCTTATCTGGTAAGTCTGTGATGCTTATTGTTTTAAGATGCTATTTCATCATGGATATCAAATGCATAGCATGCATGCTGTGGCTCCCCACTTCTTAATTGATCGCAGTTCTTGCCTACGGAGCCTGGAAGCAATCTCGGAATTCATCCGAATGTAGTGCCCTAGGAAGCCAAACTCAGTGTATCACAGTTGGCATGTAAGATGAAACCTACTATTCTGCTTTCTGCATCCTAGCCAAAGTATCGTCAGTTGTATAGCATTGAAAGCTGAACCTATTGTCTCTTTTCTAAAATACAGTGACTATAACCAACAATAGTTAACATGTTCTGTTTGTTTTGTTGGTAAAATTTCACCCAAAAACTGAAAAATAGGCTTTATTGGAGACTTCATTTTATTAAATATTCAGCATTTCAAATATATGTGAATAAAGTCTATTTGAGGGTGAATGAATTCTCATGATTATGCATTTATTTTTTACAGTTTATGTTGTATGAGAGAGACTTTGAGGCTGAAAGTTATTTACAACCCCCAAATTTAGTTTTTTTTAAATATTGTGACTAAAGTCTACTCTTGCTCAAAAGCAAAGGCAACTCAAGGATTTGTGACTTCCACAGTAAAAATAATTATCTTCATCTCTGATTAAATTATAATTCAAATTTTCCAGTAAATCAATAAAGTGTAAGAAGTTGTCTTGATATGCCACAAGGTCATCATAAATTGCTGGTTTTTTGTAGCTATGGAATTAAGCCAACATTACTCTTTATTCAGTGCTTTCTTTAATAAAAAATAAAACAGGTTTTAAAAAGCCACCCTAAATGCAGAATTGTGATTTATATATACTAAAGCATTACATCAAAAAAATGCTAAAAAGCTGAGTTTCTACCTACTGAATTTGTCAACCAAATTCTCTTGTTGCCAAAGTTTATTTCTCCATATAAACAAGTCACCAACAGAATAGCTACTAGCTCTTGAATGTCACTAAGACCTTAATAACTTACTGCTTTCATTGCCTAATAGCATAACATAGCAAAGGTAATGAATAGTTTTCTCTAAAAATATCAACAGTATTTTAATGTGCCTAATATGCCTTAATGTACAAAATATTTGCACAGATATACATATGGCTTTATAATATAATTTCCCACTAATAGGACCTGGGGCTTATTAGAGAAATGGTAGGTTCCAGGTATGGTACCAGAATATGTAAGACAAGCCTAGAACATTTCATCACACCAGAAAGCAAGAAAGCTATCAAAGACCACTTGGTCATGTCTGAAGACTTAGGAGCCATCTTGAAGAAGTTCCCACTAACCAAAGATGTGAAAATCTGACCTTCATTATTGATCATCAATGCAATGTCTTTAAACCCAAACAAAAACATAGAGAGTATTTAATGTATCCATCCATTTTCTCGAAAGCAGAGTAATGCTTAATCACAAGGAAAATTCCTCCCAGGTTACTTAGCATACTGAGGTATGGCATTAGGCACCTTTGACATTCCCCTTTCATTTTCATGTAATAGCCAAATACTACTACGTGGTTCCCTTGCACATCTTCTCACATGCTGCATTTGAAGCCCCCATGCCAATAAGCTCCTTCATCATCTGTCTCTAGTGTTTCCCCAACTCCTCAACAGTTCTAGAAGCAACTGTATTATGAGCCAATAAAACTTCAGAGTCCCTCATGTGTTATGGCTTCTTATAAGGACCCAGAAGCAAATTCCCATGGTCATAAACTGGTATTTCAACCATTTTTGTTAGTCCCAGTTTGTATCTCTGACACTGACTTCTCTATCATCTATCTCTTCATGTTCTGTGACATCAAAGAGGCTACAGGCATTTCTCAGATATAACCAAGGGAAGATGAGTCTAGTAGGCTATATTCGTGTGGTTCACAGTCTTGTCTATATATAGTTAGCTTAATAGTAGTCATCCTGGTCAAAAAAAAAGCCTTCTGGGATGACTCCTATCACCCCATTGCACTCATGTGACAGAAAAAGGCCAAAATGGGAGTCCTATCTAATTTAGTATTCGTAGCTTTATATTCTTTTTCATTCTTGTATTTGGCTTGAAAATGCAAATATATTTGATGAAAAGGTCTAGTTAATTAAATTCAAAGCAGGCTGTTTTGATAGAGTTTTAAATTATGTTAGCTTAATTATGTGTGGACACCCCAACCTTTGAATTACCTGCAATTTAATTATTAAATTATTTAATTATTAAATAAGTATATTTAAAGGTTAAATATCCTTAAAGTGTTCTAATCTTAAGGGCTCCCTGCTGCCTGTGGAATTAAGCCATCATTACTCTAATCACACAGTCCAATGTAATGAAGAGATTTTCAGACTATGTCCACCATATTTCTACATTTTAAAGCAAATTAGTCAACACACTGTTTTCCAAATGGGCTATCCAGTTTATTGCCTCCGCTCTTCACCAAGTAATTTCCTTCACCTGGAATTCTCTTCCTACAACAATGTCTAACTAAATCCTATCCTTTCTTTCAGTACAACTTAAGTAGTCTTCTCCATCCATTAGAATATATGTATGTATTTTGTTATGTTTTATTAGGTATCATCCTGAAAATAGATTTACATCCTAAAGACCCTGCCCTCATGAAGCTTACAATTTAATGTGGGGGGTGGACTGTAAATAAGAAGATGATAGCGTATGCCAAGAGAAGATAAATGCTACAGAGAAAGCAAAGTAGGGAAGTAAAATAAGGAATGTTGGGAGCAAATTCAAATCCAGGTAATCAGAGAAAGTCTCATGAGTAGGTAACATTTCAGCAACAACCTGAAATAGGTGAGGAAGTGAGCCATCAAGGGAGAGAGAATTTTAGGCTGAGGAACTCTGTGAAGCCTTTCCTGATCCATCACAATAGAACAAATCTTTCCCTTTTTAAAATGCCAAGAGCAGTTTGTTTACACTATTGAGACATCATACTCCTCTCTCCCTAGACTGTGTTCTGTATTTTTATCTCCCACAATGCCCTCCCTGACTGGTAGCACTGAACGTAGCTGCTGAATGAATAATGAATTATTTACAAAGGAACTATGGCCTGAAAAAACAAGTCTTGCATTTCAAAATTGTTTAACCTACTTACCATTAAAATAACTTTAAGCACTAGAATGATCCCTCTCAAAGTAAGTTGACCTATATCTGAGGAGACCAAAATTATATAATGAGGTCATTCCAGGTCATTCAAATGCCAAACTGCATTTGCTAAAATGGTTAGCTAATTGGAACTGAAGTGGGTTGTTTGGGATTTAAATTCTGGCTACTCTGCCACTCTTAGCAATTTGCATTGGACAAGTTGTTTAGCTTTTCAAGCCTCAGTTACATTAACTATAAAGTGGGATAATAAGAGGATCTTATGTATAAGGTCATTGTGAAAAATAAATGAAATCATTGGGTCTAGCCTACTAAGTGCTAAGTGCTAAGTATTGCTGTAATTATTTCTACTAGTAACTTTATCAAATTTGGGTGAAATATACAAAAAGTAAAAGCAACTAATGGATAGCTTAAGCAACTACTTGATTCTACAGAGAAAAAGATTATCTATTTAATGGAATTGACTGATAATTTAAGGAAAATGGAATCGTAGACCTGTGTTTTGCATACAGCCAATAGTGAATTCCAACAAGGTATAGAATTAATCCATCAAAAATACTGAAATTAAATGGCAACTTTTTTTAAATAAATTTTCTTCCTACTATCCAACAGTTTCTTCCCTACTGTGTTCATTCAAAATGTATTGCATGAAATTTTTGCCTTTATTTATAAACCTATATAAAGAAAACCATGCAACCCCTAAAGCTTCTTACCTTAGAATGACAAACTTGATTGGATCATTCTCATTTCTTGCACCTGCATGTTTCATGCTCCAACTCTATAAATATTTGTGAGCACATGCAAGAGTTCCTTGATCTAGCTTTTTGTACTGAAATCTTGAATCCTGCAGACTACAGGACTATTTTTCAACAGCGAAGTTAGTGCAGTAGAAAATGAGTAGCATTTTTACCTGGAATTTGAAGAAAACTAAACCTCCTCTAGTAATCTCATTTCAGTATCACCACTGCTTTTTATACATGTGTACATTTGAAATAACTCTCCCATCACATAGTGAATGTTTCCTTTTTGTGAAACTTGGTCCATAAAGCTGCTGTAAGAGCATACCATAGACAGCGTAGCAAGAAAACAACAGAAATTTATTTCACAGTTCTGAAGTCCAAGATCAAGACACTGGTAAATTTTCGTATCTGGTCAGAACCCACTTCCTGATTCACAGAGGCTCATCTTTCTGCTGTGTCCTCATATGACAGAAGGGGTGAATGAGTGTTCAAGGATCTCCTTTACAAGGTCATTAATCCCATTCATGAGTGTTCTAATGTCATGATCTAATCACCTCGAGAAGGTTCCATCTCTAAACACCATCACATTAGGGATTAGGGTTCAACATATGAATTTGCTGGGGAGAGAAGAACAAAACTTTCAGTCTATAGAAAAGTGATCTATGAAATTGAAGGAATTAGAAAAGTTGAAGATTCCCAAAGTTGTGAGGTTAAATGTTTTGTGTTTTTGAACAGTATTATATCATTTCCATATTCATTTATACCAATGCATACTCCCAAGTCAGAAATGAAATATTTTTCTCTTAATTAAATTTATTGATTCTATTTATGTAACAATCACATCCCTCAATTGGGAGAGAAGCGGTGTCATCCCAGAAAATGAAGTTTTGGGATTACGGCTTTAATGAGGAATGTCAAGATGATGAATTCAACTTGGAATTTATATCACAAATTCTGAATGTCTTCTAACTTAAGGATACCCTTGTTTGAAGAAGGAAAGATCAAATCTTCTGGATAAACAAAAGGGAAGTGACAATACTTAAAATTTGGTCTTATTAGGTAGAAATTCTATTTTTCAACTTAAACCTGAAAATTACTTTTAACGGTTAAATCCCATTATTACATACTTAAAGACCACTTTCTACTTTGAAATCTTTTTTCTACTTGGTTTTCTCATGTAGTCCTCAAAGCCCTTTGAGATAGTTTCTGGAGGTAAAAGTCTCAGAAAATTGAAGTTTCAATACATTAATATACATACACATCTTGTTCCACATCTAGCACAACACAGGAGACATTTTATACTGGCAATTGCTTTTGTTAGTAGTAACAGTCAAAGTCACTTGGCCTGGAGATGGTATAGCTGAGACTAAAACCCAGATCATCCGATTCTGGATTCAAAACACTTTCTTATACACCATCCAAACTTCTTAGCCATCTTGAAGTTAGGAGAACAAGGATTCCCCTACTGAAGTTGCCTCTCATGCCTGAACCTGAAACATCAAAATTACAGCTTCAGGGTTGGTAAGGCTAGAAACGAAGGCTTTGAGGACTATTGCAAATTGAGGCATTCTTGAAGATTAGTGAAGTTTCTCTATGTATAAATCTCTATGAAAACTGCAAAAGGGCTCTGCCTTAGTCTTACATCACTTGTGGTTTCTGACAGATTTCTCTTCTAGCCTGGCCCAGAGTGTAGTCTTATAAACCATTCATTTCACTCTTCCACTACAGTGAGCACATAGTCCTTTTGAGACTTTTCTAAGTGCTTATTCTGCCAGGAACCATGGCAAATCAACAAGGATAAGAAGTTTGCAGTCCTGTCTCCTCTATAGGATTTGTTTTAACCCAAACTGTGAAGAGAACAAAGGTATGTCAGGCATGGTAACAAGAGGATGGAGGGAAAACACACCTAAAGGGCTAAGATCATCTGGAATCCTTTTAGTCCTGCAGTCTCCCAAAATTCAAGGAGCTAGGGAAGTGGCTATGAAGTGTGATCAGGTCAGAGACATCCTGAGAACTGATAGTTAATAGCCCTGGCGGAGTAGTGTTCTCCATCACCTTTCTCCCTTTCAGTTTCCACCCCAAGCATCACTCTTAGTGGTCACCCTTAGTCTGTCTTATCACCATGGAACTGTACTATGAAAAGTAAAAGTTGGGCACATAGAAGAGGTCACCCAAATATTCAAAAGAAAACACAATGAGATTCGAGATGACAATAATATGGGAGGTAGATGATGAGGGAAGAAGAAAGGGAACTTGTGGATGAAATAGAATAGTCATTACCCCTAAATGGCAGACTGCCAGTATGTGACTAGATCACTGAGTCCTAGGTCAGATTTACTCTGTTCACCTACTGTCAAGAAACATGCTAACATTCCTTCCATAAGATGCAATTTCTATTTGCTTCTGGCCTTGTCTTTTCTTCATCTATTTTCCTAATAATTTGGGAAGTACAGCTGGATTTGAATATTTGAAGTCATCTAAGAAATGCCAATTCCCTCAACCACTAGATTCCACATAGAAACCCTGAATCAATAGAGGCAGACTTTTCTTTCAGGAAGTATTTATTGAAATATGATATTCTACCTCCTCAGGGTACACATTAAAATTGAATATTTCAGTGACTACCTCAAACCAAGTAGCAACTGATTATCTAGGCGTAGAAACCTGGAAGTTGCATTTCAGCACCAACCCCCCATACTATCTTATGCTTCTTAATTTGAAAACTACACTTTATAGAAAGTGCTATTTGAAGCTATAGTGAGAATCAAAATGCAATATATGAAAAGTATCAAATCAACATGTTATACACTTTCAGCTCACACAATGGTGTATGTCAATTATATCTCATTAAATTTTTAAAAATAAAATTATGCTTTAGAAGTTTAAATGCTTCATCATAACTTTAATTGAGGTCCAAGCCAGTTAAGTTCCAATTAGAATATACCTTACCCACATGGCTAAATTGTTTTTCTTCAGTCTTTTCCACTGAAAGATAAAAATAAATGATTCCTTTTTTACTTTCTTTACTCTTTTTTTTTTCAATATTTTACATTCTTATCCATCATCCCATTGGTATGGAAAACTTAAAGAAAACTACTCCAAATTCAATTGATTTGAGCTAAAAGCCATTAGTCTGGGAACTGAGCCAATAAATAAAGTGGCAGAAACTTATTTGAGCCAATTAGACAAGGATATGCAAATTAATTGGCCATGATAGCAGGGTCAAGCAATAATATGCAAATAGAGTAGCTTCTTATTGAACTAATCAGACAGGAATATGCGTAGTTAGTCAGCTGTGAGGTCAGAAGGCATCATCAAAATTTTAGGCTTAAATGTTATAAAACTCTGACACTTTGAAATGCTTAATTACAGTATCAATCATCTGAATCCTTAGGATATAAAAAAACTAATGTAAAATTTAAAAAATGGTAAATCTTTCAAATGGATCATCCTCAAAATTGATTTATAAGAAAAGGAGACCCAAGCAGTTTACCACAGAATGGACTGAAATGCTATTCCTGAAGAACAAGGGCTTCGAGGAAATTAGAACACATAAGGTGCGGACTCAATTTAAATCTGGAGAAGTGAATGATAGGCTGAAATATTATTTAGAATACTTAGCACAAAACTCCAAAGTAAATTCTTTAGCTGGCAGGTACATCTCCTATCATTCAACAAACATCATTTGAATACCCCCTCTGCCAGGCACCATGCCAGTCCTTGGGTATACAAATCAAAATAACAGCAGCCGTATGTACAGCACAGTAAGCTAGACACCTTTCTAGACACTTTATATGTTAGCAGGGTTAAGCCTCATTACAACCCTATGAGGTAGATACTATTTTAAGTCTATTTTATTGAAGCACGGAGCACTAATAACTTTCCCAAGGTCACAGAATCACTATTTGACAGAATTAAGATGTCAACCCAAGCAGTCCTCAGCCTCCATGAATAAAACATATCATCTCTAAGTCTTTTGCTTTCTCACCAACTTCAGCCTGGAGAGCAGGTGGTAACTGCATGTTACACTTTGAAAGAGGCCCATAATTCTACCCGATTCCAAAAGTCATTGATTCCCAAACTAAAGCTCCATCATGGAAGCTACTAATATAAATGAGTTGGCTGAATTTTTAATTAGTTATTTGATTACTTTGATAGCAAAGACAGAATCAATGAGTTCATAAGATCAGACATCAAATATTAATAGTTTTCCCTGCAGAAAGGACCGTCTCAGTTTCTCCCTTGTGTACAGATTGGCAGGCTGTTTCAGTGATTCTTTGTACATGAAAAAGAATGAGTTACAAAACTTGTTTCAGCTGTATCCGTCGAGGAGGCACAGGGTCACTTTGTGGGAGAAAGTCCAAATCTATGGAATTTGAGTGTCTACTGCTAGATGGCAGAAAGAGACTAAAGAAAAACTTTACCTATAAAATTATCAGTGTGTGATATTACTGGGAGAAGGAGGTAATAGGATGAAACTGTATAAAAGCTTATTGTCCCTGTAAAATTCTATGGAACTCAGAAATTTAACAAGAGAAATTAATAGAGAAGTACAAATAATTGAGGTCTGTGCTAAGACGTTTTTATTAGTCACCTTGAAACTCCTAATTTTGAAGATTAACAACTAAATTCAATAAATAAAATACTTTGTCCTCCTTTTCTCCCTGCCTGCCTACCTCAGAGCTCACTTCATTCCTGCTTGCACCTTTCCTTTAAAAAAAAATCTTTTTAAATATCTCAAATTAGGTTGAGGGTTAATTATAAACCCAGGAAAGAGTCACATAGAACTATCTAATGAAGACATTCACCAAGTGTGTCACACAATCAAAGAGGCTTAGTGTTGTCACAGATTTTATAAATACAAGAGGGGAAATGTCCCGCCTTTATCTGAGACTCAAGCTCACCCATGTGGGAAGGGCACATAGGTAGGGTCGCTCATCTCAGGAAAGATAATATATTGAATGACCTCTGACAGAAGATGACAGCTGGAACAGAGGAATGAACAGGTATGTGTGATGACAGGCAAAGAAGATTGGGACTTTGTAGTCTGGAAAAGGAAAGCTGACAAGGATAAGATTAAAGTCTGAAAATCATGAAAGCTAGAACTGGAGTGATACCTACCGTTTATCACATCGTCCAGTACTGGAATTAGGAAGCAACCTTGATGTTTAAGAAAGAATAAATCAAAGGGACATGCATTTAGAAGGATCTCAAAGGCACCTTTCTACTTGAAAATTCTTTATCAAACTGTCTTTACTACTTTACAATTGGTAGTAAAAACTTGTTACTCTAAGAGATGGAACAGGTTGGGATAAAACTATGGGTCTGTTCTGAGTCATGCATTTAAAAGTGGACATCTCTAAACCTTTACTTTCTGTGAAGGGTCCTCCTACCTTTCCAGAAACAGACCCCAGAGCTGCACACCTCACGAAGCCAATCCAGAATGGTTACATTCACATCCTGAGTTGATTATTCTATCTTCATTCCCCACTCAGTACATAGGAAGAAATAGAGGGTCAGATTTTTCTGAAAGCTAATTGAGTTGACACAATTAAAGACTCAATATAGTCCTCTTTGAACTATATTTGGTGGGTTCTTTCAAGTGATTTTATTACTATATTTTGGTAAAGAGTTTCTTCTAACAAAGTTATTAAAAATAATAACTTATTACATTATTTTTCTCTACATTATTTTCCTCTTCCTTTTATGAAGTTAGAAGATTCCTGTTAAGCCTTTAACAGTGAGAAATAGAAACAAATGATTTTTAATGTACTTTATTAGAAACGAGGCAAATAAAACAAAAACAAATCCTTAGATTCTGACAGCTGAATAGTGGTTACCAGAGGGGAAGCGGGCTAGGGCCAGGTAAACAAGTCAAGGGGGTCCATTTTTCCATGGTGGATGGAAACTAGACTTTTGGCAGAAATCACAATGTACCATAAGCAGACACTGAGCTATAATGTCATCCTCCTGATACCTGTATAGAGTTGTAAACTGATGTTAATCAAGTAATTTTTTAACTTAAATATTTATTCTTACTTTATTAGAGTCACTGTCTCTAGAAAAGGAGCTACTATTTGTACATGGTTCCTTAATCCCTTGTTCCTAATTTCTACTATGAATGTTTGATTCTATGTTTCGCTGTCTTCCATAGTTGTGACCTATTGTACCATGAGTTACTTTGAGGTCCTGGGTTGTGTCTACTTACACTAGTATCCTGAGTCCTTGCATGTATGTTGAGGAAACAGACCTCAGCATCCCCCAGCTATATAACCGGTTATGAATTTTTAAATTCTGCAAACTTCACTCATTACTTTGTCTTCTTCCAACTGATTGGACTGAATTTTACTCACTTAATGAAATTCTTTTGGCATCATATTGTCACAATCTGACAATAGAAATAAAATCAGAACAAAATACTCAACCAATTTCAAGAATTATGTTTTATCTGTCATTTCAGGAGATTTTTGTTCATTCCTCCTTACCTCCCTTTAATAAGAAAAAGAACAATGAAACAGACTATCTCCAGGAGACAAAGGAAGAGAATGACCCAGAAATGCAACATTGCTACAGTTATTCCTCAATGACAGCCATAAAGACATTTTTCAGGGAAGAAATAGAGACAGAATGGTCCCCTGGTCTCATCTCTTGTCCAGCAAGAACAGATAAGGCAGTGAGTCAGCATCTTACTTGTTCACTGCTTCATAGACTAACTCCTTATAAAAATAAGTCAAGAGACCATAGCTGCTGATTGCCTTTTTCAATTACTAATGGCCTAACATTGACATCTCATTTTCAGTGACCCCTGGAAAATTACAAGACTTCCTATCAAATGTTTAAGTGTTTGCTTAGAAAACTGACTTTAACTTAAAAACATGAAATAAGCACATTTTATATCCTCAGGAACACTAAAACTGATTTTACCCAAAACTGTAGCAGCATTGTTGATGGACTTAAATTGATAGATTTCAAACTACTGATTTTAACTCAATGATATGATAAGGTAATTAATTTTCCCCTGTGAAACAAAAAAGCTGAAATCATATTTAATAATAATACATTTACAGAATACATATGGATAGAACTATGAGATCAGTTATCCACCAATATTACAACTGCCATTTGTCATATTATTATGATCTTTCAAGCATGATTAAGGAAACACTTTCACAAATAGCATTCATATAGAATATTTCCCATATTTTTAGTTTTAAAATTATAATAGCTAAAGAACTAAAGTTAAATTTTTCACCTAGAAATATACAGTAGATCCTTCCAGGCAATATGTATGGTCTTCTATTACTTCTGCTGATTACAAAGCATCACTTTGTTTGAAGGTATCATAAATATTCCCTTATAACTATCAGGAAAGCTAATGTCACTGAAAGGCATAAAGCAAGACCTAAATTGAAGGATTATGTGCTCCTGGATAGAAATATAATAAAGATGTCACTTCCTCCCAAATTAATATTAAATGCCATAAATGAAGCTAAAATACAAGGAACAGACTAAAAGAAAGCTTTGCCTCACAAACAGATAAAAGTATTGATATCCACATGTATCAAAAAATACAAAATTTCCTGCATATCAATAAGAGAAAAGCACTGAGACAAAGTTCTCCTTTTATTTTTAAACATTCTTAAAATTGTCTTCCTGCTTCCTCTGTTATTGGCTCCTGTGGCTGAAAGATAAAATATTACATTTATACAGTTTCATCATGCCTCTAAATAAGAAAGGATTTTAAAGTAAGATGCAATTACCTTAAGTTCACCTAAAAGTGTGTTGCTTAAAAAGAAAACCTAGACTGATTGCAAAGAGTACAAAAAAAAAAAAAAAGACAGGTCATTAGTTTGTAGATTTTCAGCTTTTCATCAACTATATTTGCAGGAATTTGAATCCATTAAAATACTCAATTCAGCAGCATTGCTTTGATAGCAAGCTAAAGATATCTGTGACAGTCACTAAAAGGGGAAGAAAAATGTATACCTCTACAAAAGTCAAAACCAGCATTTTAAAGATAATTTCTCCATATCTTAGCTTTGCAAAGCTGCTTAAATGTTTGAAAACTGCTTACACTAAAAGTTGCTAATTCAAGTTGCATGTCAAGAAAACTCTTGAATTTTACAGTACAAGGACATTCTTCACATGAATAAAAACAGAAAAGAATCTAGCCTAAAAAGCTATAATGTGTTACAGTGAAACTTTAATTTACTACAACTAAAAATCTATTTTAATCTTAACTAAAAGATGTGTTCATGTGTTATATAAGTATTTCACTGAAATTTTTAAAAAGTAGTTTAGTGACAGATTTTAAAAGAGGCAGCAAATGCTTATGAATTATGCAAGTCTGAACTTTCATTTTAATAACTTCATTAAAATATAAAAACCTTAAAAGCCTCCCAACAGGAATTTCACTTTATAGAAATGCTTTATACGTGCCCTGACCTTGCCAAAAGGCATGCCTAAAGCATGATTTAACAGTTATTACAGGGCAAAGCCTAATAATAAATGCCTATCTGAAAATGCCAGCATTTGTCCCTGCCTCCTTGGCCTCCAATAGAGATGGAAGTAGCCATAAACAGACCATCTCCTGAGAGACAGCAGGATGCAGGGGAGAGGCAAAAGCAACTGGCATTGAAAAACCTGAATCTAAAGACTTTCAGCTTTCTAATCCTTAGGATGTCCATCTATAAAATTGGGTTATTCATGACAGCAATGGTGTTGTATAAGCAAATGAAGTTATGTCAGGTCAAAACTCTGGTGGACAGAACCATATGCATTGGTTATTTCCAAGCAAGAAATAGTTCTTAATTAACATAATCTGTGTCTGTGTGTGTGTGTGTGTGTGTGTGTGTGTGTGTGTGTGTGTAAAGGCTAACCCTCCATTATTTGCATGGCAATCATTTGATTAGAATAACCCATAAAGGCATCCTAAAGCTAACCAGCAAATTTTGTTCCCTTCTGTAACTATTTGGTCACAAGACCCAATATATTTTATAGAAATAAAACTAGTTATCTATCAAGTAGTTGTACTTCTACCACCTTTGAATTTTCTAATGTACCAGAGTTCTCTTCAAGTGTTGCTTTTATGATAATGGTCCAAGACAAACACAGCTAATTGGGCCAACAAATAGGAATAAAGAGAAAGACTAGCGCCTCTGTCATCCTAATTATCAAGTTAATGCCTGGTTGCTAGACAAAATTCCCCTCTAAATTAAAATACCACAAGATGGAACCTGCTGTTGCTGTGCTAATTTGACTAAAAGTGGCAGGGCCTGCTCCCAAAGCAACCCCCGCTTGTCTTTCCAAATCATTGTGCCCCAGCTAATGAAGGCCTAATTGGATACAATATGAGTCAGGCTTCAGTGCACAGTGTTGGTGCATAATTGAGTGGTCAAGATTCCAACTTTCACTTACCTCTGCAAATTCTCAAATCTCCACAAACAGTATCATTTTAAGTACCAGAGGTACCCTTGTAGACACCCACATCCTTGTCACCCTTTGAATCTCTTCAGCTTGCTTTCCTCTAGTTGGAATTCCCTTTTGAAGAGCAGACAGACCCCCTGACTGTACCCATCCTAGTATCTTTTTTCAAATGGAAAAGCTCTGATGTGTTTGGATGATGCCTCTACTATACAACCTTCACCTTAGACCAAACGATTTCCTCCACTTGCTGTGAGGAATAGCTGTGCAGTGACGATACTAAAAAACCTGGGAAGAAACATGAACCACTGCTTTAGTCCAGCAGCAGATGGTTCCTTTATCTCACTTTATTATTTAACCAGTTGCTAAATTTTCCCATATCAGTTATGTGAAAATAAGCTTCTCTCAAATGACTAGCCAGATTGACCCAAGGTTAAACCAACTGCTTAGGAAACATTTTCTGTGAAGCTATGAACCTGAGCATTATCTATATTCCAGACTCCAGGGATAAATGTGTCAGCTTCACAGGGTGGTAAGGGAGATATAAACACAGAACTAGGAGGCACAGTGCAGACTAATCCTTAAGCTACAAAAAAAAATTAACTTCACAGACAAATACCATGATCATGGCTGCTTTTCTTTTCTTTTCTTTTCTTTTTTTTTTTTTTTAAATAAAGGTGTTAGGCTGGCTCAGAAAGACGGGACAGTGGGCAGGGACAGCGGGCATGCCCGGGGGCCAAGCCCGGGGGGGAAAAAGGTGGATGACATCAGAATAAGGGATGCGACCCCCACACCTGGATTCACAGGGCCAATCCCCAATCTCTATATGGGAAGCCCGCGAAATTCCTCTGCTTAAAGAGCCGGTCCCCCTTTGTTCTGGCACGCGACTTCCCCAGGCCCGTTTTGCGGACTTGGGAGTTTCACCCGTGTGCGCAAAGTCCAATAAAGCCCTCACTATTCTGCTTTTTGTCTGATGGAAATTTTTCTCCTCGCGGAGCCCAGAAAAACCTTACAAAAGATATCTTTAGTATTTCCGCAACAGAACTCAACATAATAGAATTAAAATAATGTGTAAGTTTGAGCCTAGAGAAAAGGATAGTATTCATCCTCAAGTCAAATTTTATAGCTCTCTCTCTATAGATCTATAGATATCTCTCTATAGATCTATAGAGAGATATCTATACATATATAGATATCTATAGAGAGATATCTATATATCTATAAAGAGAGAGAATCTTTAATAAAACAAGTTGTCTAATACTGTAGCATATATAGATTTTGATTCTTAAAACTGCCACTTAAAATTTTTTCAAATCTAAATTACTCAACCCATCTTGAATGCTCTAAGAAGAATGAGTTATTAAAGCTAAATAGAACTTAATATTTACTTGCAATCAAGATACAGGAATGGGGGTACTTTTTTTCATCTTGGTAGGTTAATAAGCAAAAATATTTTTTTTGTTGGTTCTTACCATTGCCTCTCTAACTTTCCATTTACCTTTCAAAATGATTTCATCTGAAATGTTGAAGAGTAGTGAAATCTTATTAACAACTAAGATTACTCATTTCAAAGATGAGACTTCAGCAACAAAGCTCCTATTCTCTACACTGACAATCTAGAATATTGCATTCCATTCTGGAAACACACTTAAGATGAGAAACATTAACTTTCTGAAGCAAATCCAGAAGGGAATCAGGGTCACACAGAGGACAGAACAGTCTCAGCTGAAGAATTGCTCAAGGAATTGGAGATGTTAAAGCTGCAGAAAAGACCCAGAAGACAAAACAGCCTGCAAATATGTAAGAAAATAATTGATCTTACTCTTGTTAACTATAAAGCTTTGGACTGGGATCAATGGTATAAGCAACGAAGATCTGTCCTTGCTTCTTTCAATTTCAGTATCTAAGCAAAAGGCTTAAAGAAAGTTTAGTAGAAATACTGGGTTTGGTATGGTGCCCTCTTCACCTTTATAGATTAAGGGTTAACCTATTAAATCTTTCCAGGCTTCTAAAACTATCTCACTTTAGGGAAGAACAAAAGCTCTAAAAGATCATTCTTAACTTAAAACTAATATTAGCACATGAAAGAATACACATCATTAAGACAAATATGCCCCCATCAAGAGCCATTTTTTTTTCCCTCAAATAAGCTAGAATGAACTACTACTGCTAATAGTGATGATAAAAATAACAACAGCTGAAATCTAATCAATGCTTCAGGTCTTTAATCCTCATCATAATCCCATGAGGTTGCCATCATTATCCCCATATGCAAATGAGAAAACTAAGGCTTGGTGACTTGCTTAAAGTGACAGAGTGAATGAGTGGCCAGTCCAAGCTCCTTGCTACAGCTATGTCTGTTACCTAAGCATCCTGCTTGTGAGCTACATTCCACTGTCTAGACTGTGCACATTCATTTAATCAACCATAATCCCCAAACCATAGAAACCTCCACCCTAGAAGATAATAAGTGCTTTTGAGCTACAAAATGATCATCAGTTGGCTCACAATTAATACCCTCCATAGATTTTTTTTTGACAAAGTTAACGCTATCCTGCTGTGCCTGCAAATGCCAATACATGCAAATCCCTGCAACTTCATAAACAGCAAGTGCCCAACAGCAAAAAAAAAAAAAATCTGCTCTTTATTCGTTTTCAGTCATTTTATTTTCCTGTTGGAATATTATGTCCAGAAGGAATTTGTGTTCTTTTCAATGACTTCAAAAAGAGGAAGGTTAGCATTTACAAGTTTACATAATACAGAAAGAGCAGCCACAAAACCAGGAGCAGTGCTTCCCGGTGGGAAGATAATCATATGCAACCAGTGAGTTCCTGGGCAGTTTTAATTTACTTTTAATCATTTCAGAAGTCATGCCTTAGAGGTATGAACTAAAAAGCTTCGTAGCATCTTGCCTTTTTATTTATTTATTTATTTTTGTCCCTCCTTTTTCAGCTTGCCAAAAAAGTAGCAAAAAAAACACAAAAGTAGAATCAATTTAAGTATTTGCTTCTCCTGGAAACTTCCCCAGATATCCTAGACCCATCTTTGTTCTTTTTTCTTCTTTGAACAGTCCATTAGTTTCACTTGATCACAGACTGCCCTCTTTTGTGTGTGTGTGTTCTATAAATGCCTTTTCTCATTCATGAGAGTCTTTTAATCCCATAGTTGCCAGACATGCTGTTTATTTATTTGTTCTGTGCTCCATGCCACACAGAACTTGTCCCTTCCCATGATTTATCACACACTGTAGGTATCTGGGGTTTTTTCTCTGTGGATCCCTTTTGCCAGAGAACAAATTCAATTCATTTTTGCTGACCATCTAACTTTGCCTAATACATAGACAGCCCCTAAGGAGCTTTTAATTTAAATGAAAATCCAAACATTTCATTTTATCCCCCATGTTGGGCTGATCGTATAAACTGAAGTGAAGGAAAGTGAATCAGATCAAGTTGAAGTTAATTTAATATATACTATTCAATAGAAAATTACATTATATCACAATAAAATTATCCATGTTATTTTTATAGACAAATTGATTAGCATCACCTGATTAAGATGTTATATAAGTCTAATGACTGACACTCACAGGATTACCTGTTATATTGTCATATAAAAGGATGTCATCACTAGACATAATGTTATAGCTAGTTTTTTAAACTAAGACCATAATGATAGACAAAACCGAAATCATCGTGTTTTTAAAGAACGGCTAGAATATTAGGAAAAAATTCTGGAAGGCTGACAATTTCTGAAAAAGCAAATGAGGTATGAAGCAATATGAACTGACACTGCTGATTATACTGGAAAATCTCCAAACAAGCAGATCTTAAATTTTATTTCTCAGGTATAGGAGAGCAGGAAAAATTCTCCCATCATTATGAGGTTCTTTTTGAATTGACTGAGCAAAAACAAAATGAATATCAGGCAGATGAGTAGAAAAAATGTTCTACTATTGGATAATGTTCATGCTGTACATTCTAAAGTAAATGAGACAGGCAGAGGACTTATATGCTGAGACAAAGAATGGGATGGTGACCTGGGGCATGAAGGAGAAGTTGGGGGTCTTCATATGTGGCATGAGTTCAGATGACAAAACTGTTCCCTAGATGTTTGTCCTGCCTTCAAATGGCTTCCCTGATTTTTTTTTTTTTAAGTTATTTCTGGAGATGACTCTGCATCCGGGTAATTTTATTCTTTAAGGTTATGGTAGCACAGTTTGTCTCAAGATCCACAAGGCCTTGATTGACCTTTAGCTCTAGTTACCAAGGCAACAGGTATTGGAAAAGCCTGCCTTGGACATCATGAGGAAACAAAATAATATGTACATCTTTGGGAGACCAATCCTATATCAGCGAGGTTCTTCTTGAGTGGTTTGCTGTGATCCCAGAGAAGAGGCCAAAACCTAGTCAACAAAATCCCTTAACCGCTCCTCCAGCTGCTAAAACCCAATCAGTATGTGCATACTGGGCATTCTAAGCTAGGCCCTATATTAGGTTTTTAAGATTTGGTCATTAAGGTGAACATTGCTCCACCAGTTATGGAGTCTGCAGTGTTAAGGAGAACAATGAACAAGTGCAAAAACAATAACAAATCCTATTTTTTTTTAAATAAACTAAATATGAAATGAAATGAAAAGGGATTTTCTTCACCTAAAGCGCATAGATCAGAGGAAGTCTTTTCTCAAAGTTATATCACTTAAAGAAAAAAAAGATGATGAACCTACAGGGAATTATGCTTAGCCAGATAAATTAGGAGAAGAACAACATCTATAATGATTTCACTCATTATAGAGAAAATATACAAAGAAATGAACCAAAACAAATAAAGATAGACTTTTAATCTATAGAATCAAATGAGAGGTTACCAAAATAGAAAAAGAAAGGGTGGGTAAATTGAGCAAAAGATGTCAATTATGTAGTGAAAGATAGAATTGGACTGTTGGGAATGCCCTGGTGGAGTAAAGGTCCAGCGCAGTCCACATGCATCCCAAGGACCTGGGTTCATGTCCCAGGACTGCAGGCAACAACCAGGATGAACAATTACATGCTTCTTCCTCCTTTTTCTTCCTGGCTTCCTGTGTCTGCTCTTTCATTCCTACCTGCATCTTTCCTTTATGAAAAAAAATTGAACTGTTGGTAGTTAATATATTTTACACAGATAGTGAATTATAATGATGCTCACTTTAAATAAATATAATGTTCTGCTGCAACAGTCCTTACATGAATTTTTTAAAATAACCTCTCCAAAAGTAAATTCATTAAAAATTACAAATCATATGAACATTTTATAAATATCAAAATAATGGGAGGGAGATAATCCTTTGACAATATAGCATAGATTTGTGTAACAATGAGATATACCTTCAAATTTTGATTGTGTTCATCCATCAGTAAAGCTTGGAACACATTGCTCATATGTAGTACTACTTATAGGTTTATAAATCTTATATTATATTATGGTCATATAAAGATGTTATAAACTTTAAGAAAAGAAAGATAAAGGCTAAGGCAAAAATATATTTTATAATTATTTCATGATATAAAAATATCACTCTCCCTTTAAATTATTATCATCATTGTTAGTAAATATGCCTCCATACTTTTGAAGATACATGCTTAACTTTAGAATATAGCAATTCACAAATAAAACATTGGATTCTAAGAGTTTCACTCTGAAAAAGTACATCACCAAGGTACATTATTCCTAATATTTAATAGGTATTAGATAGAGAATCCTAGGATATTTAAATCAGTCTATTATATTGACTGAAGTTTGGTTTTTATTTTCATTTTAACCACTTATATATAATTAATATATATATTATATATATATATATATAATCCCAAAGTCAGTATAAATGTGGCTCACACACTGCAGTACAGAGTAAAGCACTAAAAAAGCAAATAAGTGTAGGTCCCTCTGGCACCCCACCTCCCACAGGGGTGCTCTGGGGAGGAGTGTGTATGACCCCTGCCCAATCCAGACACACTGTGGTTCTGTACCACAAGTCTTAGTAAATATCTACATCCTGCTTTTTTTTAGGAGAAAAATATAAAGCAGAAGTTCTAATATTTTCTTCTGAATGGGGAGCACCTAACTGTATACTGGAGACCACAGAAGATTAAAGGATTCTGGCTTAGAAATCCCAAATCTGCTCGCCATATTACATTTTCTTTTCCATGCTACCACCACAAACAAATGCATTGTCTCACATTTCCATTTTTCTTCCTTTAAAAAAGTCAATTACTCATTAGCCCAGAGTACATTGTAATTTATCAATATGATGAATTATTTTATGTAAAAATAGTACACATTCTGATAAACGGTCAATTAAAAAATGTATCATAAATTTCAGAGCTACCACCACATTCTAAAATGAAAAACACATATTAAGAGGCACTAAGTCAGATGCATTTCAGGATTCACAATGCAATGCAAGGAATAGGAATAACTGGATGTTTGACTGGATGAGAGATTAGATGGATACAGGATGTTCACAAGTATTTGACGAATTGTTCTAGGGACAAAAATATGAAATCAGTCATTCATCAACTACGTTTTAAATGCCTACCTGGCTAAGTGTCACAGTGAGATGGATAAAATATGATACCTGCCTTCAGGGAGCTAGGAGTTGGCTCAGGGTGAGCCACTTAGAAATATTCTGTGCAATTTAGATTAGGGGTCCACGAACATTTTCTGTAAAAGACCATATAATAAATACTTCAGGCTTCGCAGGTCACATGGTCTCTTACCCTGCTCAACACTGCCCTTTGTAACATGAAAGCAACCAGAGGCAATAAATAACATAATCATGGCTGTGTTCGAATAACATTTATTGTGAATGCCGAGTTTGAATTTCATGTAATTTCACATCTGATAGAGTGATTATGACTTTGTTTTCAGCCTTAAAAATGTAAAATAGTTTTAGCTCATGGCCTATAAAAACACATGCTGCAGCCTGATTTGGTCCACAGGCAGTAATTGTTTGAGCCTTGATAAAGATTAATAGGATTTTACAGGATCTCAGAGGAAGGAAGAGAAAATGTAATATGGTGAGCAGATAAGGATTTTATAAACTAGAAACCTGAGGGCTGTCCTGTTAGCTTCCTGGAGAAAGAAGGGAGTTGAGGTGTGACAAACAGACTGGGGAATGCGGATCAACCACACTCAACACATCGCTGCTGCTAAAAGAAAGAAATGAAGTTGGAGACATGAGAGGCCAAATAAAAGAAATTGAACTTTACACTTAGAGGTGATGAATCGACACTGTGGGGTTTAAGCAGGGACCCAATATTGGAATGGAAAGCAGTGGAGGATTCTAGAAAAGCAATTCCAACTCCGGCTGTGGAGTCAGGCTGACTTGGGCTAGGCTTACACTTCAGCCACTCACCTCGAACCAGTCTCTTAACCTCTCTAAATCTCAGTTCCTTCACCTGAAACAAACGATCACCCTGTTACTGCATGTTATTCTCTACTATTGCACCATCTCCTTCCCTCTGTGTATAGTGTCACAGCTGGTAAGACGAGTTTCATTGCTGATATGTGGCTTGACCAATGCCCCCTCAAGATCACAGGCACTTGTCATTATCAGTAAGATATAATATACACCAAGTGTCAAGTATGGCATATAACAGAGCAGGTACTCAAAAGTAGGTTTTTTTTTAAATCATAAAGCCAATATTACCCCACCTGGTCGTATCTATCCTGTTTATACTTGCTTCTTGTTTTTCAAAGATAAATATGTTGCTTCATTCATTCACTCATCCATTCATTCATTTTTTTTAAAGAAAAGTTACTGGCAAATAGGCATGCAGGCAGACAGGGAGTAGGAGGAAGCATTTTATTTAGTGGTACATCTTGGTTGTAACACACACACACCCCTCATCTGGCATTGGGTCACAAAACTCACAGGTGGCAAATCCATCTGCTAGGCCATGAGGTTACACCACATTATTTAAAACTTGCAACAAAGGCATTGAGAAAAAGCAATGAAGTATTATCTATATAACTATTTTATCCATAAGTTTGTTTTCCTGAGAGTCTAATTATGTTACCCTACATAACATTTTTTTCCTCTTCCCCTGATGTTTCCTTGAGGAAATTTTCTTAATCTAAATAGGCAATTTTCTAGTTTATATTGCTCTAAATTTAAAGTGAAGCAAAATCTTTCCAATGCACAATTCATCAAGCTAATTTTTAACTTAAATTCAGAAACGAAATGACAAGTGTCCCACTTCAAATGAATATATTTCTGCTTGTATAAATTACCAACAGAACTTCATATTTTATAACCCAATATCACATCACATTTTAAGTTGTACTTTGTCTCATCATGAAATGTTCAGGACACTTATTCCCAGGAAAACTAGAAAGAAACAAGATTCATGTTGATTTTTAGCTTAAACTGCTTCTTATTTTTCATGCTCATTCAATTCAACAAATATTTTTTACTATATGTGCCATTAAATCTTTACTTTTAGAGATTTGCATCAAGCTATTTATATATTATTTCTAATCAGTTGTTTCCTGTTATACATATGGGTACACAATGGCCTACACAGAAAAAGCCCTATAATTCTAGGGATAGAATATAAAAATACATAGGACTATTCAATTCACACATACTTTTAAGAAGCACTACCTTCAGCTTGTCATTCTATTTTCCAAGAAAAGATGTCTGCATACTGAAATCCACCCTCATTTACATATGACTAAATTTTTTCTGAAAATCCAGACACTGGCCATGTTGTCTTTGTTGTATAAACAATTTAATTTCCTTTCTGTCTTTCAATTCTACAATCCTGTAAGACTTATAAATTGAAAATATCTAGTATGTATGTTATGTTAAAATGTTAAAATGACATATAATTTACTCAACATACCAATCTTTTATTTAGAAAAATCCTGTCATCCTCTAAGGAGTGCTTATAATTGTACTCCAATACATATTTGGTCATCATTCATCGTGAATAAAGTTAAACAGTGTATATAAGAAAAACAGTTTAATTATAGTTCTAAAAATGGGTTCTTTCTAAGAAAACTCTATACAAATATGATGAGAGCCCCTGAGATTTTGTAAATTTTACTGTGCAGTTTCTAACTTGCTAACCCAAATAAGTGGAAAGATATATATTCATTCAATGTAATATATATTTTATAAATATATTTTCATCATGCAGATGTATTCTAGGATACACATATGGATGGAGATAGCTATATATGTATAACATTTTTATCTATTATAGAATTATTTTATCTAAAGAGATAACAGTAGTCAGTGAAATGTGCGAAATTTAAAGACAGTATTCAAGTAGGCACATAAAGATACACAAAATAGCTGTTGAATTAAGATACATATAATTTAGAGTTCATTACCCCTTCTCTAATAGTTTGATTCTCTCATTAACTTAAAGTATTTGCTGAGTACTTGCTATGGGCAATTCTGGAAGCTAAGGATGCAGCAATGAACAAAACAAGACAAACTTCCTCTTGAAATTGACATTTTAGAGTGGGGAAAATCACAAAACAAGATAAGTGAATGAAATACTAAGTGTTTAGGAAAAAAATAACAGAATATTTATAAAAAATGCTCAAATTCTAGATATATTTTGATGGAAGAACCAATAAGTTTTGCTTCTGATTATAAAAAGAGAATGAAGAGTCAAGGATGGATGTGTTGACTTTGACCCAAGCAACTAATAGAATGAAGTTGTTCAAGACTGGGATGAGGAAATCTGCAATGGCCCAGGTTCAAAAAGAATAAATGTCATGGACTTCCTTAGGAACATGTTAAAATTGATGAAGCCAATTAGAATAACAAGTAAAGGTATCATAGTCCTATGTTTATCACATATAAAAACTCTTGGCTAGGGTATCTTCTTATTCTTCTTCATGAATCCTTAAAGTAATGAACTATATAAAACAAAAGTCATTAACCATGGAATACATCCTCATCTTCACATTTAATCCTCACTCTGATTGATATTTCTTCTTTATGTCACACACCATACTGAAAATACTTGTCTCGGGTTATCAAACTGAAGTCTTCCTTCCATGTAAATCTTTCCCTATCAAACTTAAATTTCCCTTTCCTTATAAATCCCTCACTAATTGAAAAATGCTTAATTCCTTTATTAACTTTTCCCAATCCAACCCCAGTTTACTGAGACATACCTTTCTTCAGAACAGATCTAGAACTTTCAGAAGTATTACAAGCATGAACTAGTTTGGAGGACCTTCTGTTGTTCTATCACCTGTGACACTTACATACTAATTCCTAAAACAATTAGAAACAATCTTTTTGCTATTTATTACTATTAAACAGGTTGGATCACAGAGCTTACTGAGTCAATATACAGAAATGAGTTTTTAATGAATCAACTGAGGAGATTAGTTTCATGGCCTTATAGATTTCATTGAAAGCAAGTCCAGGTTCTGATTTGACAGTTATTTTCACACCAATCTGAATTAAGAACTACTTTTAAAGGTCAAAAGTACAATCTACTAACCCAAATTGACATAAAAACAAACAAAACTTGACCCAGTGTTGAGCAAATGCTTTTGCTGAGACATTAGCATTAAATGAACTCATGCCAAGAATAAAAGTATAAATATCGGAATCCAGATCAGCAAGGGACATGCTAGAATGCCAAGAGATCCAACTAAGGACCCCATCTGGGGAAGTACTATCATAAATTTTAAAAAGGACATTAGATGAATGTAGTCCAAATTGGGAAGACCCATATCAATTACTTGCACACAAATCTTAAGAAATGTGAAGAGTCATAATGGTAAGTCAACGCAAAAATAACTGTAAGCTTGAAAACAAGGCTTGGGTCAAATTGATTCTTTTCAAAATGGTGGGATTTTAGGAATTTGTACACTCGATATCTTCCATGGTAATTTCCTCCTAAGAATAGAAAATGCACTTGAAATTCTAATGTTCCTGTCATGTCTCTGACAATTTACATGCTCATTTTCAGTTCTGAGATTATGGTGTAGTGCTCTTCAGACCCAATAAGCATATCGGCAGAGAATTTTTTTAGCAACTTAATCAAAATGCAGGCAAGACAATGGAAGTCTTGAAATAACAAATCACTTGATTACTTAATTAGGTTAGCAAGACCGACAAGAAATGAAACCTTGTTGTTTTTTTTTAAACTTCAACTTAAAATATTTCTGGAAAATGACTTAGACATTTTCAAGAAATAACAAAAAGTGGCCTTTGGGAGGTTATCAAAAGGTGCCAACACTGTCCTCTTCCAAAGAATCCTCCCAGGACCCTGAAATTACTAAGAATATTGTTACTCATTTTAAAATCTCAAGAACAGTCTAAGTTACACAATAATTCACTAAATCTCCAAAAAGTTCCCTGATGTTCTATGGAAAGTCCTAGTTATATTCAAGCTTTTGGATTTTGCTGAAATCAAAATCTTTCATTCCAAACCTAGTAACAAACCCTTGGAAGCTGGGATTTCAAATAAACCACTTTTGTCTTCTGCTTTTTAACAGAGCAATCATAGATATCTTTGTTATTGAAACATCTAATAGAACTCTAACTTTGATAAACCTGTTCATTAAAAAAAAAAATAGATTAAAATCAGGCACACCCAGGTAGAACAGGGGTTTGGTTAGTCGCCTCCCAGTCAGTGTGGTCCACAGACATCCCAAGGATCCCAGTTCACCTCCCAGGGCCAGAGGGAACAGCCAGGATGAGCCACTAAATAACGTGCTTCTTCCTGCCTGCCTGCCTGCGCCTTTCTTTTAAATAAAACAAAACAAAGAAAGAAGGAAGAAAGGAGTATTGAAATTATCCAAAAGGGAATATAACAATAAAGAGCTGTTGAAGTTTTATCTTCTACTCACTGTGCTGAATATCTTACATGCATCATCACATCTTATTGTCACAACAAGTTTGAGATAAGTACTGCTTACCCCCACTGAAAAAAAAAATACGAGAAACAGGTCTGAGATAGCTAAATAACTTGACAAAGTTCACGTCAGAGAGTGTCTAAATGTCCTTCTAACTGCTCTTACACCATACCATGTCTTCTTTTTTAATCTAACTCATTTCCAAAAGCACTTTGACCTCTTTGAAAAACTTTGAGTCAACCTATTTTACTTAAAATGATACCATTTGCTATGAAGATTAAGCTCAGATTTTATCTTAGCCTTTCTTTTAACACTCCTTCAACTCCCCCTTAAAGAGGAAATAACAGCACCTGTCATTTAGATCTTTTGAGAAAATATTAACAGCAGGAACTAATTAGCATGTTCTGAAAGACAGATAGGACTGGGAGTTCAGAGAGATTCTTTGGCAAAGATACAATTTGATATGTGTTCCTCAAATATATTTATTCACATTTATCCTTTATTCTGTCAGTCAATCAGCAAATATCTCTCACTCTTCTGTCTGTGCCTGGGGTCAAGCAAATTGAAGAGGGCCTGTTTGGCAGAACTAGAAGAATATTCCCCTGCAATTCCCTGAGTAGAGCTTTGCAAAAATTTTTTCCCTCAACCCCAGAAACTCTATTGAATCCTTCTAGAAACATGAGGACATGTTACTCCTAGAAACACCTTCTCATGCCTCCATTACTTTAGAATTCCAGACTACCTGATCCTGCTTGAGCAACCCATAGGTAGGGTCCCGAAGTTAGGTAGCTGAGCATCGTGGGTGTCCCAAAAGGCCATGTCCACAAAAGAAAATTAGCACTGGTGGAGTAGTAGTTGGGTCCACTGCCTCCAGCATAGGGCAATACACATACATCCCAGGCAGAGCACAATCCACATGCATCTCAAGGACCTGGCTTCTTGTCTCAGGACTGGTGGAATAACCAAGATGAACAACTAAATAAAAAATAAAGCATAATGCTTCTTCCTCCTCTCTCCTCCTGCCTGCCTGTCTGCTCACCTTCATTCCTGCCTGCATCTTTCCTTTAACAAAAAGAAAGAAAATTAGCACCAATGTGTGGTACTTATAGTCTGCTAGAAGAGAAACAACTGGTACCTTATGCGGAACTCACGATGTGTGGGCACAATGCCTGACAATCTTTGCCTCATTTAATTCCTGTGACAATTCTAGGAAATACACACCTAACATTTTGCAGTCAAGATCACTGTTGCTTAGAGAACTAAAGTATGTAAAGTTCATGCCCTTAGCTACCATACCATACTTTCAGGACTTAATTTTTATGTTTTGAAAAATGTAGATCAATGGCCTATTATAAGCTACAAAACTTACTCTGATTTACCCAATTCCTGCTTTAAAACACAAATTTTGATCTTTGAAAGGACCACTGATGCTTTCCCCAAAAGAACTTTTAATTTGTTCAAAGATAAAATTATGTTCCTAAACTTTTACTACTCAAGTTCTCTTCAGATTAGATCATTCTAATCAGATCTCATTAAAGAAGATAAAAGGACCACCATGGTTACAAAATACAGAGCAACAGAAGCCAAATCTAGCACAGCATTGACATGCAGGAACATCTCTATGTCCTCACTCCCCCCGTCTTAGAACATCCTGCCAGGGCGGATGAAGGATTTGAATTCTGAATTTCTGTTAGAATAACATTTGCCAAGAACGAGTCCTCAATGTACTATTTGTCCCTATAGAGAAAACGTAGGAGCTTAACATGCAGGTCTTTGTTGGGATAATAACCTACAGTTCTTGTTAGGCTAAAGACTTAGATACCCCTGGTGAAATGCTAGGTCTGCTGTGTGAGGGTTAGGGATCATGGTTGAGCTACAAATTGCTTGGAAGCAAGCTGCTTTTAAGTTGCCATGGCAAAGAAAATGCAGACAATGAGAAGCTTTCACATTAATATTTCTCTGTCTTGTTATGATAGGATTGTCCAGCTGAGGAGTACTTTATTTGTACTTTCACTGACAGGAACAGATAAAATAATAAACACTAATTATAGAGTATTATAATGATTTCTGGACTTTGCCTCAGAGGGGTGTATATTTGCCTAGGTAATTACTTCACTGACAGGTTTTTTATGTGAGAATTGAGGATGATGAGTCTAGTTAATTGCCTGCTGATGAGACCACAGGGGAGAAAGGTCATGAGGCATGCTTACTAAGACTATTTTAGTCAACATGGTTTTCAATCAGTTGTCAAAATACCCACCCCTGGTTAAAGAAATCCTTCATATGGAAATAACATAGTGATTCTCCATCACGGAAGTCTGTTACTGCAGCAAAGTGACTAAATGCTGAGTGTTTTGAGATGCAAGTGGAGGGCATTTCTTGAAAATACAGTGCCTTTGTCTATAGAACTTTTGAGTTTATTCCTAGTGTGGTGGAAATGACTGGATGAGCTAGTATACTTACATTCTCTGAGTGATTCTTTCCCCCCACTAATTCAGATTCAAGTTCTTACATGATGCTGAGTGATATGTATAAGGTAGTCATTCATGAACTCGGGGAATTTTCAAAAGCACACAAATGCATGTGTTTTGCTTTCTTCCACATCCTCTTGAGAAATTCCTTTTCCAAGTTACCCCTAACTGATTTTGCTGGGGGAAAAAGGAGTGGTGATGCTTTTTTTTTTTTTTTTGCTGTTTACTGGTAGACGGTAAACAATTGATAGAAAGAAAATAAAGAATTCAGAGAAAAGACACCTAAATCTTTATCAATAATTTGAAAATGTACACCTGTGCTATACTTTTTAAATGATTCATTTTATTAAAGTGATTGGGTTTCAGCACTTTCCTCTTAGCCCTGCTGTAAGTACATTCAGAGAAAGAAAATAGATTTATCACTTTAAAACCGTAGCAAATGATTTGTACTCTAAATACTGAACCTCTCTCTAAGAGGTTCCTGGATTTTGATGAAGCCACAGTGCTGCTCCCTCTTTGAATTACTAAACAAACTCAGATATTGTAGAAATACAATTTCTAGACTGCTCATAAAACAAAAAATGTTTTCCCAAGTAGTCTATGTGTGTTTAGTACCAAAGACAATCTAGGGTCACTTGCCCTGTCATCGAGGAGTGCTCTAAAGAAATTTATCCACAACTAGACACAACTATAGAAACATTTATTCCTGGACCACAGAAGTCATTTATATGCTTTGTAGAACAGGCATACATATTTCCTTTTTTCCTTAAATACCAATACTTTATCCTGTTCAATACAACAATGTGGCATAATAATAAAATTTATCCAGTAGTACGGATAACTTTTTCAAGTTAATTTTTAAATTAAAAAAAAAAAAAAAAAAGATAACTGCTTCTCTAACCACTATTTAGGTACATGTGCCACGGACCCGTGCAGAATTTACAGTGAAACAAAACACACAGTGAGATGATCAGAATTTAATTAGGTTTAACTGTTTTTGCAAAAGCTTTCAGATTCTTTTATCTTATAAAGAAGTGAATCCCTAAATTACTCAGACACAGGAAAATAAACTTAACTACAGAGAGGAATTTTTACATTGCACGTCTCAGTTCTTAATCATGTAAAGCACCTGTACCTTTCTAAAAGATACAAATCCCTCTTTATCTTTGTTATTTTGATGAGATAACAAGATGAATTCATCTCTAAAACACTGTAAAAAGTAAATTATGATCAATGGACCCCAAGAATATAAGCTCTCTGATCATAACCTATTATTTGGAAATTTCCTGGGGAAACTAAAATCTGATAGAAATATTATTTGTATCCTAGTTATTCAACTAAAGGATTTACCTTCCTCAGGAGAAATTATTTTTTTAAAGGAAAGGTGCAGGCAGGAGTGAAGGTGAGTAGGCAGCTGGAAGGAAGAAAGAGGAAGAAGAAGCACTTTATTTCATTAGTTGTCAGTCTTGGTTATTTTCCATGGTTCCAGGTCTGTAGAAAAACTCTTGCGTGTCTGATTCTCTAACTCTCGGGTATCAAAACAAAACTAACTGAAGAATTTAGTATTTAAATAAGTATAAATTTATCATCGATAATGGCATATAACCAGAGTGACCTATATCTGGACTAGGTACAAAAAATGTTTAATATTTAACTTAGCATTAGCATGCAAATTTGTGAGTTCAACAAAAAACATTAAATGTCTTTATACCTTCTTGACCATATGAGTTAAGAGATAAATGTTATGGCATGGAGAAGTGTAATTATTTGATGAACATTTTAAGCACTCTGCTTGGGAGATTGGTGCAACACATACTTGGAGTCACGATGATGATTTTAATAATTCCATTACTTCAAGTTTTGAGTACATATTAGCAAACAAGAATGAAAGTTGATTTATTATTATTGACAAATGTGAGAAAACATCACTTCTTATTATATGGTATTAGATTATTATATGGTACCTATGGTACCTTCTTATTATATGGTACCTTTTCCTGGCTTACATGAACATTATGTTCTTAATATGTTTAAATATTAATGTTTAATATCCAAATCTTTGAATTACTGTTTGATTTATTCTTTTCTAGTAAGGATTATTTCCACAGCTAATTTATAAGTAGCTAATAGCAGGGGCAAGTTATTATGTTTCAGTGTGGAATAAGTTGCAATCCAAAAAAAAAGTTTATATTATATGTGTATAAATATTGTATGTATGTGTATAATATATGTATGTGTACACACCAATATATACACACATGTATATACATTTTTTTCCAAATCCTACAAGACAAGGACTATAACATAATCAGATATTGAAAATGAATGCTCAGGATTGTATAAGTTTTGTTTTCTATTTGTAGATGCTCAATCAAGGTTTATGTATATTCATTGATATTTCAAGTCTGATTAGCTTTAAAAACAACTTGAATCTTTATGCTCATCCTCCCAAAAATGTCACCCACAATTAAAACTAAAATCATGACACTAAAATTACTGGTGGCAGAGTACCAGAATTTACAATTCAGAATGTAGTCAGGCCAAAAATATAAGCGAGACTGCTTTTGTAAATACAGGCTCTTATGGGTTTTTTAATAAATTGCTGTATTAGGCTAAAGTGACCAACTGGAAAGAGCATCAATCAACTGGGAAATATAAATTCAATTACCTAATTTTAATTCAGGAAAGTATTCTGTCTGAACATAACTAAGTGAAGAGAATTAAGTCATGAGAAGAATATGCCATTGATATCTTGAGAACATGCTTAGAGATTCCTGACTCTCAAGATTGCTTCTTTCCTGCTTTTGTCAGCTAAAGTGGCCTATCACTCAGTGAACGTGCCAGAAAAATCCCACAGTACAAAGGAAAACAAACTTTGTTACGGAAACTTAGGCAAGCCCAACATGAAGATGGTAGACTTGAATATTACTACCACAGTCTCTGATATTATTCTCATTTTATCAGAAATACCTTGAATTAAATCATAAGGGTTATCTGGATCATCACCCTATTAAATAAAATTGCTTTAAATTATTCCCCTGGCAGCCTAGTGCATAAGGCCACCAAGCATACTCCGCAGCATCCCAAGGACCCAGGTTTGAGACCTGGGGCAGCATTGGGGACAACAAGATGAACTAAAAAAATAAATAAATGTTTAAAAATATATATTCCCCAATTTGTCCTGGTAGAGCAGCAGTTAGGTCCATTTCTTCCAAAGGAGCAAGCCACGTAACCTTGGATTCACGTCCTGGCCCAAGGGGAAACAACCAGTGTGAACGACTAAATAAAAATATAATGCTTCCTCCTCTGTCTTCCTGCCTGCCTGTCTACTCACCAACATTCTGCTTGTACTGTTAAAAGAAAAAATACAAACTTTCAAACAAAAATATTCCACAAAGATCCCTTTGAAAATAGGCACACTTTTCCCCAAATATGTTTTAAGGGTTTTTCTTTCTTCCTGCTTTATTCATTTGTTTTTTATTGCATGAACTATCTTCCATCACTGTGCTTTTATCAAAAATGGATTACGAATTCCTTGATTGTGTTTTCAAATAAGTATCGATTACTTCCATAATCTTTGTAATCTAATAATGCTTTACAAAACTTGTCAGCATGCTTTCCTGAAGTTAGCAATTTCCAGGAATCCTCCTTGACTAGGTAAGGCCTGGAGCATCCCTGTGTCTATGGTATCTCTGTAGCATTGTCAGCTATGGCCACTTCTCCATCACTTCTTACCTCCTTACTCCTGCCACCTTGGACATAATCAATGTTTATACAGCCTTGCACTCTTTCATCCTTCTTACTTTCTCAGTATTAACCATCTACATGAAAGAACTATTACAGCATTTTATGAAGTCATTCTGAATACATTTGGCATAAAGATATCTGTCCAGTCATCTGCCTGCAGGGGATAAAGGAAATAGGTTTGAGATCAGAAATATACGTCTTATTGCAAATCACAATTAGGGTTAATATCTTAACCTGTCTTTATCTTCATTTATCTCAATTTACCTTCATTCTCAGCACTCCTTTCTCCACCCACTGAGCCACCTTATAATCTTTGAATATTTTATCTAACTGGCGTCCATCAGGAGTGGAATATTTTTGCACATATTATGCAGTTTTGCTTAAAAAAACAGTAGTACTTAGGAAAAGCAGCGATCCAGAGTGACTGGAAATCTAGTGGTGATTCATAAGTTAGCATCCGCCAATTTTTCCGTTAGTTAATTTTAATGGGGAGGGCACTATACTGAGTTCTAGTCACAATCACATCATTTTAAAACCAAAACCAAGGCAAATAACCCATGCAGCCATTAATCTCTGAAATGAAAAAATTAAACTATTTGGAATCTAAGCCACCTCCATCTTTGAATCAATGATTTTTTTATTAAAGTTTAGAAAGCTGACCTAGCAAATAAAGTCATTCTAAGAATAACTAATACAAATTATACCTAATTTCAAATATGAAGCTATTTAAACGTCAGCCGTGCACACTGACTTATTTCTAATCAGTCATAATCATTTTTCTTAGTCTCTTATTCGTTTATAAGCATTTAAGGATGATATAAGAATTCTCTTTTATATGCATTTTATGGGGGATACTACTTATGATATAGTTTTAGAAGTTGTTTTTGATGCCACTATAAGAAATGCACAAATAAAAGTTCCTAAAAGAGAAGCTAAAGTGTCTGTTACATGATCTTGTGTAGTTCTAGATTATGCATGCTTGGCATACAAAGGAGTGCTGGAAATTAGAATCATTTGAGTAATACATGGAAATTAAGTGGACTTATTTTAGCCCTTTTCTTATAAACTTGCTTTTTATTATTAATGAGCATTTATTTTTAGGTGATGTCTTTAATCCAAAATCTTTGCTATTTCATAAAAACTACTAGGTTCACATAAACAATACATGTTATTTTGTTTAACTAAATCAGAAAGGGTTCTAAAGTCTGTGCACTTATTTCCTTCTACTACAATGTACAAATACTTTAACATGAGGTAGCTGGTTCAGAAGATATCTTCAGCATCCTTTTAATACTTTTCTACTTTCCCTCGCCATCTTTTAACAGTATTGCCATCACCGATGACCTTTCTCTCTTTAACTTAATGCACATATTTTGTCTGGCTTCTTGATTTCATTGGAAGGATTTTGTTCTTCACATAGTATATTTTGTAGTGAAAATTTCCAAGAATGGTTTTCATATTCTATTCACACAAAAAATATACTTTAAATCTCAATTTCTGGGGCAACATACATTATGAAAATTATTATACAAGGATATGATATAAATTCACATGATTTCAATCCTTTTTTGCTAAGCTTGTAACTTAACCTAAATCCTGGTATTTAAAAAACTCCAAAGAAACTCATCTTTGAAAACTATTATATTGTATATCCATGATGCTGGTAAACTTGTTACCCCATAATGTTTAGAAAAATATACTCCATCAGTAGATTTTGCTTGTCTTTTACTCTCTGTGACTCCACCTACTTGCAACAGAACTGTATGTAATTCAAGTTGTTCTCATTCACATTTACAGATCCTGACATTAAATTAAAATGTGGAAGTATCGATTCTGATTTAAAGACTATTTTCAGTCAACTATAGAATATATTACTAATCAAGTATTTTAGCAATATAAATGTCATAGTTTTTATATGAAGACTCTAAATCTATAGCTCATTGTGAAAATTCTAATCTGAGCTATCTATGCTTTTCCCCATGTCATGTTCATCAGTAGACTCAATGAATCCTATGTTATCTAGGCTCAAGAGAAACTAAGAATATTTTTAGCTAAACTAAGGTAATTTAACATACTGCCCTTTGCTAAGCACTTGATATGAATCAGGCACTGTGCTGAGTGTTCTCTAGATAATAGTTTATATAGTCCTCACAGTAACCCTATGAGATAAGTTGCTTAATTACCATTTTGCAGATGAGGAAATAAAGTTTAAGCAATTGCCTATAATTATGGAGATGGTACCAGAGTTCAAATCAACCTTGCCTGAATCATTAGTCTACACTGTGCTCTAGACATATGGTTATGATCCAGTTTCTTTTGCTATCTCACCCAACAGAGCTGTTACTCTATCTCAATGGTAGAAGAGACTTCGCTCTGTTCCAGCACATGTAATAGAACATACTTTTCAGTGTGACCATGGAAATATCCAAGAGTATTTAGCCCTATCTTCAAGCTCTTTAAAAAGTTGAATTTAAAGTCCTTAGAGTGCCTCGTTCCAGTCACCTAGTGCAAATTCTGTCTCTAGGAGCAAGGTGATAGTTGTTACTTTAATAACTCAAGATCAGTCTCAGTCATTAGACCCAGTGACTAAAGAGTTACTCTCAATAAGTAGGATACATGAGAGTCACCTGGGATACTTGCATATTATCAATTCCTTGTTATTCTGATACAAAGTCCCAAGGAATCAACCACTTGACAAACACTAGCTTAAAGATATACAACAAAAATAAAGGACACCAGTGGTTTTCAAAACAGTAAATAATAATTCCTTCCCACTTCCAAAATGTATACATCTCGGGATGCCAGAATCATCTTGCTTAACATTTTTGAAAAGCACCCCCTAGAAATGGAAAAATCTAATTTAATAAAGAGTGACACAGTCCATAGGTCATTAACTCCAAAGCATGTATTAGGAAGCTGGCCAAGAGCTAAAGTGGCCCATTTTCATTATTTTCTGAATGTGGAAAAGATGTTGCCAAGAGCAAAGAATAAAGGACATTATCTTTTGTAATCATCGAAATAGAATCTTTAGTTGATCCCCCAACAGTTTTGAGAGGACAGTCAGAATTACACATGATTACACCACTTAGAAAAGTGAGAGAAATAGATGGATTTGTTTTTATTCAGGATAGCAGATATGTGGTGATCGAAAGCCAGGAGTACAAACCTACATGTGAGGTTGGGGAGACAATGGGCAGGGCACTAGATGGCACACCTCATTGTCACTAATAGAACTATTTTGTTAGCTGCACGGCACATATCACACTATTGTTGAAAATGCTCCAATGCATATCAATTTAAGCACTTACTCAAAATATACCATAACATCACCCATGAACATCACATATTACCACAAAAATAATGCTCTTTGAAAAATGAGTACCTACCAAAAATGCATGAGAAAATAACTTTCTATGAATCATTGTTTCTTCAAGGAACCTTTTTGATTTTGCTGTGTCTCCATGGCCATCGCAACTTCAAACTTATTAAAATATATGTTTGAAATAACCTAAGTGAGCAAGTTTCCATGGACAATTTGAAAACAAATAAAATAATTACAAACCCTTTTTTCAATCATGGTTTTGTTTCCTAGTATATCTACAAAAACCACAGCAATTTTGCTGTTGTGAAACTCGACATGTTATATAGGAAAAACTAGTAATGAGAGATTTCATCATTTATAGTAAAGCTATCAGCTGCACAAATATGTAAGAACTTATCCAATAGCACATGTTGATACCTAAGTGAATACACTGTTTCCAACAAATGAAAATAGGAAGAGGGAGAGAATGTGTCCTTGCTCCCCATTTGACCTCAACTGTGATGGACAATTTACTTGGAGGAAAGAACAAAGGAAAAAGGAGTACAAAAAGAATATCAAGAGAGGTAAGCCAATTTAACCCGATGCAAAATTAAAGATAAAAATAAATAGGAGATGAACATATAAAACAAGAGATGATTCAGTCACTTTAATCTGGACTACTCTGGTCCAGTTCCTAAAGAAATCTGAGTAGATATAGTAGAACTGCCTGGAGAGACACTCCTAAAAGCATTTCTTTAGACTTCTCTGTAGCCTCCCTCCACCTTTCCCACCCCTGCCCTCTGATTTCCTGCACCCTTTCCGGAAGGAACAAAGACTGAGCAATTCCACAAATATTTACCCTTCTGCTAAGCCCTAACATCTCTACGTTGTTCCTTTCTTGGAGAGTGAGGACCAGAAACAGCTACCATTTCAATGTATTCCATGTTTCTGACTAACCTGGGAGCTATAGCAGGCACTGCATTGAAGATGTAATATGTTATTTGGCCGCAATCTCAAATGCTTTAGCATCTGGTCACATATATTATTTAAAGTCAGACACATATAAACTGTTCATGTAGACCAGATAGCTGGGTGATAAGCACCTGGTAAATGCTAGGAGCTCAGTATTAACTTAAATTGCAATAGAACCACCGATTTGAATATGAGTTGGTGTATCACCAAAGCAGTTATCAAAATGGAAATGATACTGCTTTTACTGGGAAGGAAAAATTGAAAACAGTGAAAATGCAGCTACAAAAAATTGCAGGAAGATGCTCAGTGTGTCAGGTTTAAACTGTGGAGGCAATTGATAAGCCCTGATAAAGATAGATTGTTATGACAGTATATAAAGCAGTCGGTAGGATGATTCAGTATCCAAATATGAGTCCATTTAAATGCAAAGATCAATAGCAATCAGAAGTTGATGGCACATAACCCACTCTTTATTCTCATGACTCTTAAAAGTTGACACATTTTAGAATTCATACATTGAAAGATGCTTGACTATTGGGATCAGAATTGATCTATTTAGCTTATTTTAAGTTAATGAAAACTTATTTCAGCCCACACAGTAAAATGTAATACCTACCTAGAATTCATCAAAACAGATTTCCACTAGTCATCATTAAAAAAAAAATGCCAAATGATATGTCTTCCTTCTTATCATTTAAATGCTACGACATCTGGACCGTAAGTTTAATCTTAACAATGACATAAGTATCCCACATAGTTATTTCATTATTGATGACATTTACTCATTAAATAAAGTAGACTGTCTACATAAAACTACCTTCACAATTATTAGCAGAAATCAAGGTTAAATAGATGAATTTCATAAGAATCCTAATGTTTGAAAACTATTTTTAGACACCACACACGGTTTTCTCTTTTTAATGCCAAGATTACTTTAAAGAAACCTGATACATAGTAGACATTAAACACACTTGTCAAATAAATGAGATAAAAGGGAAAAGATGAAGGGGAAGATAGGTTATAGAAGAGACATCAATCAATCACGTCTGCATTCCAAAAATACCTCTAATAATTTAATTTCGATTAACTGGTTCAATAGAGAGCTCACCATTTGTAGACATTGATAGCAACTTTTGATTCATGAAGAAAATATATTTTTCTTCTAGTCTATGTGTAGTGTACACATTATTCAAAGAGAAAAAATACAGGAAGAATATCAAGGGAGAGAAACATTACACAGCATTTCAAAGATCAAATAAGAAGTAAATTTAAAATGTTATCACACCATATTCAATAAATAAATATCCAGATTTTCCTCAATCCTTAATCATAAATTTAAAGTAATTTTATTCTCAGAGATGATTCAATCGCTTCCAAGATAGCCATTGACTATTATTATAACTTTAAAATAGTCAATAATACTTTGTATAATAAATTAGTACATCTAGGAATCTAGTTTTTAATCAGTTAATGTACAGAATGAAGTTATCAACAAAAATTTCTAAGCCAAGTGTTACAATATTTTAGAAACTGAGGTATTATGTTGACCGTTTTGTAGGGTCTGAAGAGCATGCTAATAGATTTCTAGGTAACAGTAAGGAATCTTGAAATAATCACTAATTATCATCTGAGATCACTCTCACTATGGAAGATTGGCTGACACAGTTTCTGCCCTAAATTGATATGCATTTCATTTAAATATATGCTAGATGAATATGTTTGATAATTTTGTAGCATACTTAAAAATTATACTAAAATTTTATATAGAAAATTGAATATTAGTTCTATCTTTCTTAACCCTTTGAGTATGTCAGAAAAACACAGATTATTTAAATACAGAAGACCAGTCTCTCCTGAGAGAGAGAGTTGGCTGAAGGTCACAGGGAGCATTAATTTTTTATAGAAGTTTCCCACAGGTGATACTAAAATTAGTATAAGACTGAATTAAATAAAGTCATCCTACTCTTTTTCTGATTTAAAATTAAAAAAATAGAATTCATATAGGAGTGTTATAAATTATATATCCAGACTAAGGAACAGAATCACCAGTTAAATGGAGAAAACTGTGGCTCAAATACTTTATGTGACTTAGTTAAAAGATGTTATTTGTTAGTCTAAACATTGAGCATTTACTTAGTGCCAGACACTATCATTTAAATACTGGGAATAGACAAGTTAACTTAATAGTTGGTTTATCTATAAGGAACTTACATTCTTGTATGGAGAGAGATTACAATTAGATGATAAAATTAAGGTAATTTTAAGTGCTGCTAAGTGCTAAGAAGATGATGTGTATATACGTAATGGAATACTACACAGCTTTAAGAGAAGATAAATCCTGCCATTCACAACATGAATGGACCCAAAGGGAATTATGCTTGGTGAAGTAAGTCACAAGAAGGAAGATTAATATCATATGCTCTCACTCATATATAATATAGAGAAACCAAACAAATAAACCAAATCAAATACAAACAGACTTTTACTCCATAAAATCAAAGTAACAGTTACCAGGTGGGCAGTGGATGGAACAAGTTGGGTAAAAGTAGTCAAATTATGTGTTGAATGATAGAAATGGACTATTGGTGGAAAACTTAATGTAGTATATACAGATGCTGACTTACAGTGATGTAGACCTTCAACCTATGTAATGTTAGAATGCAATGTTCCTTCAATAACAAAAATAAGGTTTTTTTAATTTTTAAAAGAAAATAGAAGGAAGTAGAGGATGAATGCAGAAAACTGACTTAACTGGTGAACAGAGACATAAAAATTTGTAGGAAGATGTTTCAAGAAACAAGAAAAGTGTCAAGGATTTCAGATGGGAGGAAATTTTGTATGTCTGAGGAGTATCTAGAAGGCACCTCTGGGAGAGTAAGGACATTGAGTCTGATAGGCGGAGCTCTTGTTCAGGCTCAGAGGTCCCTGATAAGGAGTTTGCTTGTATTCCATTTGCCCTGGGGAGTTCATCAAAGTCTTTAAATAAAAATATAATAGTGAGGAGATCTGTTCATACTTCGGAATGTTACTCTGGTCGCTGTGTAGCTGTCCTGGGGACAGTGTCCAAACTGGAGACAGGATCCCTGCCTGCACCAAGATGATGGTAACTTGGTCCTGGGAGAGTCTTAGTTAAAAAATCAATTAAGTGGTGGGCCCTGGTGGAGTAGCGGTCAGGTTGATTGCCTCTGAAAGAATAAGGCCACATACTCCCGGGTTCAACCTCTAGGCCCAGGATGAAGCAACCACTGTGAACAACTAATAAAAATAAAATAGAGATGCTTCCTCCTCCTCTCTCTACCTGCCCACCTGCCTACTCATCTTCATTCTGCCTGCACCTTTCCTTTAAAAAAATGAAAATGTTTAAAAAACAAAGATTTTTTTAAAAATAAATTAAGTAGCAAAAGCTAGAAAAATCAAAGTGTTTTATCTGGATGTTTTTATTTTCTCTCTTTGATCTGCTCCTAATTTATGCAGTAAGGAGTTTGAGCTGAATGATCTATTCACTGGGTCTTTATTAACAATAAAAATCTTATGGGGGGAAAATATTCTAACAACCTATACATTCACGAATAATGATTTTTATTAATATTTTAAGGTAAAAACTACATACTCGGATACTTAAAGATGAGACTGGGTAGGCATTGTGATTCATATAAAAAGAAAACATCCTGGTATATTTTCTTGATATCAAATACTATTTTCAACATCATTCAATCTGGGAACAGTTAACATAATGCTTTCTACTATCAACTATAAATTCTATATATGTAGGATCTCTGAAGCTTGTGTTTCTCAGAAAATTTTGTTGATGGCATATCCTCATGGAGTAGTGGTTTGGTCAACTGTCTCCAGTCAAAGTGCAAACCACATACATCCCAAGGCCCTGGGTTCATGGCCCCAGGAGGGGAGAACAACCAACACACAGCTAAATAAATAAGTGCTGCTTCTTCCTCTCTCCTCCTGCCTACCTGTCTACTCACCTACATTCCCACCTGCACCTTTCCTTTAAAAACAAAAAAAGAAAGATTAAAGATAATAGTTTTTGAACTTTGCCTTGTAGATGAAGGTTAGATTATATTCATGTTGAGAACTTTCAATTCAGAAAGGCTATTGAAAGCTGAAAGTTGACCTAAATTGAATTAAATCTAAATACAAATAGTGTTCCTGTTACTACCAGTTACATTCCTCTTGTCATTTATTATATTTAAAAAAGCACAATCAGCATGCAAGGGTGGTCTGATCCACAGAATGAGGAACAAGGGTTGGGGCTAGGGGGCTTTGCTACAACATAGGCTGGGCCCCTCTGAACTACCTGGGGGTAAAAATTCCAATACTACTGAATGAATTTCACACTTTAGGTAGATAGACTACTGAGGCCCATGCTCTGATTTCATGGCAGTTGCTATTTATATTTAATAACTGATTTGACTTTTACGCAAGTACTGTCCTTAAAAAAAAATTTTGGACTTATTACATTCAATTCTTAACCTATCCCTTGACTTATTCTGGCATGGCACTGTCAGTCATCAACTTTTCCTGACAAGAGGCACCAGGTATTACATATGGCACAGATGTCTAATGCCCATTACAGTGAAAATATGTAATAGGGAGTCAGTAAATATCTGCTGAATGAAATAAACAAATAGTATATGGCCCTCTAGTCCAGAGACCAAGAGTAAAATAAACTTAAAAATATTATTAAACTACTGTTCACATAAAAATCAACATAAAATTTTGTAAGCAAAAGACATTTATCAAAATACAGATAAATGAGATTTATTGATGAGGAAAGGCTCTGAGAAAATTCATATAAAATACGGTTTAAAGTAAAAGTTGTAGTATATGTAATGGGCAGATTATATAAAACATATATAATTTTGCTTTCAGTTTATTTAATTTATCCATAGGCTATTTTCACACAGAAGATAGTAAAATTAATCCTCAAATCGCAAACTTTATAGAAGAAAATCAAAGTGGGACTCTCCTGGGGTTTTCTCTTAGCTGTATGTTGGCCAAAGAAATGTTCTAGCATCATTAGGACAGTGGAGCCCTTCACACAATCTCGGGCACTGGAATTGACCCTCCAGCCTGAATCATTCTACACTCCACCCCTCGAAAGCTCAGATGATAAGAATTTCTCCCTCAAAAATTTTCCGTAACTCTAGGCACAAACCACCTGGAAGAGGTCCTCTGCCTTGCAGACTCTCCTTCCCGAAGCTGCCATATTGCCCTCGGCCAGTAGGTGCTGCCATATAAACGTGTGATTTTCTTTCCAGCCTGAACATAAGTTCAAAGTTTCAAGTTTTAGGAGATAAAATCTGGGTTTCGGGTTTGATAAAGTCTTGTTTATCTAGGATTGATCGCATCTCAGGGCTCTAATTTCTTAAGGCAAGGCAGCCCAAGAAGCGGGTTTCCACAGGTGTGTCTCCTGTGCTTCAAACCTAAACAGACCTCTGAGTTCAATCATACGGATGCCAGAGGCAGAGGTAAAAAAAAATTTCAACAGAAGATGAAAGACAGCAAGCTCCGTAAAACTCGTGGCTCTCTCAGAGCTATTTTGATGTAGAAATCTCTGTGAAAGTTTATTAAATCCGCAGTGTGAGACAGAGCTAAGGGAAAAGTCAAAATGAAGATGAGACACCATATTCACCCACGCTGACATATTTGTGAAGTATTTAGTAATCAGACTGTGCCAAGGAGATTCCACATGACTCCCTTGTATATTAATTGCCTGAATTAGCTCTTCCAGATAAACCATAGTTCAGGTTAGTTACATAATAGGAGATATTATTAGTTTCACTTTATGTTGGCCACAATCAAATATTTTTGAAAAAGCAACTCAAAGAACATTCCCCATGATGGAGAGCCAGTTAGACTCTCTTCATGAGCAAAAAGCAGCTCCCATACACCATGAATATCCAATATATCTGAATAAGTGCTAAATGGTAAATAAACATAGATGAGAAAAGCCAGCAACACGTATTTTCCCAGTTCATGTGTTTACTGGAAAACATTCATAAGAAAAAGTTTATCTTCAGGTTTCAGCTAGAACCACAACAGGAATGAGACCTTGTATTTATCAGTTCTCCAAGGAAATACAATCAATAGGGTGGGTGGGTGTCTGTTTTTAAAGAGAGATTTTAAGGAATTGACTCACGAAATATTGGAGCTTGGCAAGTCCAAAAGAAGTAGGCAGGGTGAGTTGGGAGGCTAGACACCTAGGGAAGAGCTGGCGTTGCTGCTTGATCCGAAGGCTTTCTGTTGGCTGAGTTCCCTCTTCCTCAGAAGAGGCCTTTTTCTATTACTGCCCTGATTTGGATGAAGCCGACCCCTCAGGACTTCATTTTAACTTAATGACCTATTTACAAACCCTCCAAATGTAGACATAATCAGAGATACTGGAGGTTAGGACCTCAACATAGGAATTGGAGGACATGGTGGGTGGTGGAGTGGGGGGGAGGGGGGGACACAGTTCATCCCCAAATAGGCCTGAATGGACATTATGATGATCTAGAGATGAAAAGAGAGAGGAGTTGGGAAGAAAAAAAAAAAAAAAAAACAGTAATTCTCATCGCGTGGCCCAGACTAGCAACACCTGGAAAATTGCTTGACATGCACCCTCAGAGCCTTCCTGAAATCTGTGGCATCTGTGACTAAGGCTCAGCAATTTGTTTTCAACAAGTCCTTCTGGTGAGTCCAATGAAGGCTGAAATTTGGAAATAACTATCCTAGAATTTGTTTCATGGAACGAACAATGCCACCTGGGAAATTTTCCAACAAAAATTGGTGTCGATATTGTTTAATCTATGTGTTCTTTACATATATTAAGCTGAGTCATATTTTTTAATGTGTCTTGAAATCCCTTGTGCTCTTATAAACTGGACACGAAGACAGAGCTCCAAGGATAGGCATAACAACACTGCATAGGAAGTTGGCCTCAGAGTAGAAGTTTCACATAGTAAAAGCGAGATTGTGAGTACCCAATAAAACTAATTTATCAAATACCAGAGCAGTCTAATTGCGGTCTGTCTAGTCGGAGCCCTCAATTACCTTATGCACTTCCTATGAATGGCAGATTAAATTATAATGGTTAAACTCAGTAAAAGTTATTCTACTCTCTTTCTGAAAAATAAAAATTTAGAAAGAAATTTTAAGTGGTCACTTTTCAAAGAGAATCAAATTTATACCATGCTACTGTAGTTAACCCCAAAACACCTTCTACACCTTCACATTAGCCTTTGCAAATATAATGACAAATAAACCTCTAGCCATGCCTCTTACCATGCCTTTGAGAATCTACTCTACAGTATGAGAAACAAAAGAATTGGATTCACCTGTGACTTATTTCCAAGCTTTCATGGATGGTCAAGGATACATATAATCCACTTATTAGAGGAAGTCAGTATTATCTAGACTGACATGCCATGTGGTGGTCAGGCACATGCCACTAATGGTGATGTTCTGTCCAAGAAGCGTTCTTGACTTGTGTAGCACTGCTCTCCAAATGTAAGATGCTAGACCATGTCATGTGATACCACTAGATTCAATACTCAGAATTAGTAACGCAGGCCTTTCTTAGATCTTCAGGAAAAAAGATGATTATTTGGGGAGCTCATTTGTTTTGATTATCAAGATAAAGATTGTCAAGTGGTCCTTTTGATCGGACTTGAATCAGATGTACCCTCATTGTGACATTATACCACAGAATGACAACCATGAGCTCACTGTATCTGGGCAGGACCGATGTGAGTAAACTTAAGAACGACTTGTAAGTTGCAATATTTAACTATATCCAGATGCATTATAAATCATTTTCACATTGAGCAATTATACCAGCAAGCCATTCATTAAGACGTCATGTTGGTCTAATGGCACAAATTAAAGACAATTCCATGGCTAAAAGTGAGCACTCCAGACAAATAATCAGGCAACCTGTATTCTATTTTTACTCCTCCATGACTCAGTGTTTTCTCTGGTTTATCACTAGAACTCCTCTCAGGGTCATTTGTTACCTGTGACTAATCATACTGTGTGGGCTTCTCCCATTAATAATAAGTGAAATAAAGTTAAATTTAGTAGTAGGAATTATCTTGAAAGGAAAACAGGTTCACAAGACTAGCATCTTTTAATTTTGAGAAGAGGCCACCTCACACATATGGTAAGGCCCCCGATGATACAAAAGGTAGGATACTGTCTTCTGTCTTGACTCTGGCTCTAAATTCAAGTCCCTTCCCACAACCCGGTTTCCAAGTGCCCCCTAGAGTTGCTTCCTAGCCATTAACTGGAAGCCATCAGAGAAAAGAAAGCTAAAATCCTGGAATGGTTATCTCCCTTTTTGAAACACTGGGATGGCTCCAATTGTTACCTTCTCAGAAATACAAAGACTAAGCTCAGAATATCCGGAGATTTTCTTTGTGTACTGTTGCCTTCCCAATTCTTGAGCTCACTTGTGAGTGGGCACCTGTCTACAGTCAGTGAGCCAGCACATGCTGCTCCTTTGATGACCCCTCCTGAAATAAGAAAAGGATCAGATTCTCCTATAGTCCTTCAAGTCTCTTAAAAATGGCCCATGCAGAGAAGGTTTTAGTCTCAGAGGAAAAATGTTTGTCCTGCATCCAGTATACTCAGCGGAAGCACTCTGCTGTCTTCTTTTTCCTCCATCTTTAAGCACATCTCATAGAGACGCTTCTTCCTAATTTCCTTCCCTTATAACAATAGTCTTCTCTCCCTTAATCTCGTCCCTTAGACACTGGCCACAACCAAAAGATGTTTCTCCTAGGAAAGACTGAATGGAAAACCTCAGTGCATTCTCATTCTTAGCAGAATCAATTTGGTCTGGCTATCACACTTAAATTTATAGGTTAATTGTATGGAAAGACAGTTTTAGGTGAGTCACTCTGAACAGGAGGGGGCAGTAGTGACCAAGGCATTGGGCACCCTTTCCAAAGTCCTTCTAACGGAGATTTCCCATATGTGAATTGTGGGCTGTAGTTTTGCCTCACCAAAGTCAAGGGGTTAAATAATGCATCCCTGCTCCCAGATTACGTGGAGTCTTGAAACTACTGAAGAACCGAAATTGCTCAACTTGAAGACTGATTTAATTATCCTAAAATGAATATAGTAATATATATAAATGATAAGAATTTTCTTTTAAAAAATCGAAGACTGAACAATCAAACAGGTGAATTTCATGACTCTGAAAAGCACAACTACGCCAACTCAGATTGGTATCATTGGGATTATTGGAAAGAGCAAAGATTTGAGAATCAGTGTGCATTCCTACTGAGACTTTAAGCAAATTAATTAACTGACATGATTCAGCCTACGTCCTCATGTGGACTAAGAAGATAAGGAAGTCTTCCTCAGACTAGACAAAGGGTCAAATAAGATTTGAGCCAGGAAAATTTGCTGTGTGAAATGCTATAAATATACAAGGAGGAGCACAGGTGAGCCTGCAGTTTTGTCCTCCAGTGCTCTTTTCTTGTCCTCCTTTTTACCCCATCCAGGTAATATGACCAGAAGCTATTGGACCATGGAATCAATTATTTCTCTGATAATTATAATTTCCCAGAGAGTATGGCACACAAATTACTTTGTAATAGCTCTAAATTCTTTGCTTCATCCTGAGTCTACAATCACGTTCTCACTCTGTTTCCTGTCATCTTTTGTCTTGATTTATGAACCCTCTGTTCTCTGATCTCATTTCTTAGCTCTACCTCCTTTAAAACTTACAAAATGTAGCTGCAAGGTCAAATTTCTCATCTTTACAGCATTACATGCTCAGGTATAATGATTACTGTCTTAATCGAGCAGGCAGTTAGTTCCACAGTAGTCTGTTTAAACCCCTAGAAAACTGCTCTCAACCTTCACTGTAGAATCCCAATCCTGTCCCTTGCTAGGATTCCAGAACCACTGTGTTGCGGTTTGAAGCATTTATTAATGTGACATGTGTATCAATTAAAATTTTCTTTCCAGTTAAGCATATGATGGATCAAATGCTGCCTATTAATAAGGAAAATATAATCTTAACCAATTTCACTTAGAGTAAAAACAATATAACCAGGAAGTTTTCTAATATTTAATCATTAACTAGCCCTTTGCAAAAGGTGAAAAAAAAAAGAATAAAAATTTAAAATATTGCAGAATAAGTTTAGGATTATGGTAGAAGACTTATGAGGCACACAAGCATACACAAACCTTGATATAGTTAATAAGGCAAAGATATATTATTTCACTTGGCTCTACTTGTGACTAGAGTGAATTATAGCCACAGTAAAATTAGACCTCACTAGACCTTAGTACCTGAATGGCCAGGAGGTAGAAAATTTTTCGGCAAAGCTTTATTAGGGAGTGAGATAATACAAAACCATCATCTAAAGCCAGTCCTCCATTTTATTATTTATTTTGCTGCCTTGATCATTTTCTGCACTCATTTGGCTTGAAGGCACAGACATTCCCTGTTGATTATCTCCACTTGGCAGTGCGTTTCTGCTACACATTTTGATTCCTAATATGGTAGCAGGAGAGGGTTTTGTATGAGTTCCAGCCAGTTTCTCTGGGCCTGCGGAATGCAGTGAGGAAAGAATCCTAGAGAGGAAAACATGAACATTTGCATCGATAAAGAGAAAAATAAAGTCAAAAGGAGGAAATATCTCTAAATTGTTTATACCTTTGTTTTTTAACCTCTGGCCACTTTTCATTTCTAATAATGTTTTACAGTTGGAGGGGATTCATTTTGTGTTATTTTATTGCCTCTATTTTCATGGGCATTTCAAAATCATTTTGAAATGCTTGAGTATTTTTGAGAAGCAATGCTAAGAATATTAACTTTTCAGCCTCTTTAAGGATCAAATCCTTGATGTACCCAAGCACACTGCCCTATATACTAGCCCAGCCACATAAGGATGAAATCTGAGAAAATAAGTTTCATGTTCCTAAGAGAAAGGAATAGAGCAAGCTGTCTATCGAGGGTACTAATTTCATTGTTATCCCTAATTTTTATAGCAATATAAACTAATGCTAAAGAATTTCTGCACTGATTGTTTCAGAGTTCAATACATTTTTCCTCTCAAGGTTATTAAATTATTTCACAGAAATATTTATTTGGCAAAATTTTTAAACAATATTCCCACCCAGTTCCCTTTGGCAAATTTGCCTTTAGTAATGGGCTCATTTTGCCTAGATGGACTTTTTTAAAGGCCTCTCTATTTTAATAAGCCACATTTGTACTGCTGTCATTATTTTTCATCATCTTTCACATCTAATTTAATGTCTAACTTGTAATTAAGAATTACATTTGGCAGTTATTGCCTCCAAATTGGCTACATCAGCATTGAGGTCAAGACTTTGCTGCTGCATCCAAAAAAAACCCAAAAGACAAAAACCAATAGGAGAGCCATCTAGAAATCCAAGAAATTCAACATGCTAGTGTAAATTCATGCGTCATGCTCCAAATGCTTTCTTTTTCTGAGCAGGTAACTCTAAGAAGCCCTTTAGTAAAGGGTTTTTAGCAGCTTGCAGCAATATAAACACAACTAGTATGTTAGTTAGGTCCAGGAATGACTGCAAATAGCTGAAAACTTCCACAAATCACAGTGGTTTAAATGAAATAGAAATGTATATTTCTAGAACATGCAAGGTAGGCAGTTCACATCTGACCTGCGGGTCCCCACTGAAAACAAGGAATCAAGGTTGTTTTCTCTCTTCTGCTGTCCTCCTCAGGCAGCTTCCATGTCAGAAGCCTGTGTGGCAGGTGAAACTCCAGTCAAGGCAATGAGTGTGGAGAGAGGGAGGGAAAGGAAAAAGGAGACAAAAACTGGTGAACTCATACCCCTTAGTGAAAGTTCTTAAAATCTCACACTGTACTTCCACACACATCTCAATGCTCAGAAGCTAGTCTTAAACACCTGACCTGCAAACGAAACTGGGAAATGTAGCCTTTTATTCTGGGTAGCAATGTATCCAGCTAAAAGCTGGCTGTTAAAACTAAGGAAACGGGTGAAATGAATATCGGAGTAGGCAATACACAGACTCCTTTATAGATTCACAGTTTCCTTGACTTGCTAGCATTGTCAGGGTCATACAATAACTTTGCTTCTCCATTCTTATTTATTTAAATTAGACTGGCTTTTTGTTTCACTAGTGTAAATGTATATATGAATCATAGAACATTAATAATTTAGACAATTAGAATAAAGATATTCACACAGCATGCACCAGATAAGAGCTTAACCTCCAAAATAGATAAAGCGCTCACACACCTCTGCAACAAAAAAAAACAAATGACCCACTCAAAAAATGGGCAAAGGAGCTGAATAGACATCTGTCTAAAGAAGACATACAGATGGCCTACAGGCACCTGAAAAACTGTTCTACATCACTCATCATCAAAGAAATGCAAATAAAAACTACAATGAGATACCACCTCCCACCAGTGAGAATAACCTATATCAAAAATACTGGAAATAGCAAAGGTTGGAAGTGTAGAGAAAAAGGAAATCTACACTGTTGGTGGGAATGCAGTGTTGCAACCTCTTTGGAAAATAGTATGGCGAGTCCTCAAACAAATAAAGATGAATTTACCAAGTGATCCAGTAATCCCACTTCTGGGCATATACCCAGGGGGAAACAAAATCCATAATCAGAAACAATGTCTGCACCCCTGTGTTCATAGCAGCAGAGTTCTCAACAGCCAAGATGTTGAAACAACCTAAATGCCCATCAGCAGATGACTGTACAAAGAAGCTATGGTACGTATACTCAATGGAATCCTGTGCTGCTGTTAAAAAAGATGAAATTGTGCCATTTGCAACAGTCTGGATGGAACTGGAGGGGATCATGTTAAGCGAAATAAATCAGAAAGAGAAGTACAGGTTGGTGTCAGTCATATGTGAAATATAATGAAATGAAACAGACGAACATACAAACCCCAACATAAATAACAGGACGCAGCACTGTGACTACTGGGGAGGGGCTGGATAAGGTGGGATAAGACATGGAAAGAGGAGGAAAGGTGATGGTGAAGGACGCAGGATGGAACTTGGTTGGCAGGTATGGGTGTGAAATATAGACTGAGAAATAATTTCAATATTCTGAAATGACATTAGTATTGCGAAGTGAAGAAATTTAAAATTGCAAATAAATTAAAAATGAATAAAAGTAATGAACTTAATTAAGTCACATACACACATACACACACACACACACACACACACACAGAACAAAAATGTTACACAACCTAAAATCTGCTACCCAGAAACAAATGGGGTTAATTCTGGGGACATAATTCCAAATTTATTTCTGTGCATGCAGGTGTATCTGTATGCTTTCCTCACTAAATCTTGCATATGCAAAGCATAAATTTTAATCCGCTTTTTAAACACAATATTATGAATATCTTTCTGCCTAATGCTATGTTCGATATTGTTTTTAATGACCATAGATCATTTCACATGATAATTCCATAACTTGACAGTTGTTAAACACTTTAGTCATGTCAATATTTTCTGTATTATGAACTACAATACAATATCCTTGTTGCTCGTTTTTTTCTCATATCTTCAATTATCTTTCTTAGATTTTCTAACCAAAAAATAAGCATATTTAAAGAATTTAATGTTAATACCCTTCCAGAAAGATTTAATTTTTTTTTTTGTATGCCTACTCTCCCATGTGAGCATACGACCTTACCCTATGACCAAGCATGAGAGCTTTACAATTTTTGTTTTGCCTTGCCAATTTGATAGACAAAAAAGTAGGGTCTTGTTCTTTATTTGTATGTGATTGCTATTGGAGTTGGCCATTTCCCCATGCCTTATGTTTAGCCTGAATTATTAGTGTGAAAAGATAACGACAGGAGAGAAAGAGATGCATTTCCCTCAAATCTGGAAACTTGAACTTCATACTGAAAGCAACAAGTCCCTGGTTATTAATATGTCATGTGCACTGACTCATGAATGACAACACAGAAGGAGTCATTATCCTTGCATTGCAGAAGGCTCTCAGTAAAGGTGCCTCCTGACCACTTCAAGAAAGAAACCCCAGTTTGTTCCTCCCTGGCTTAAGAAAGAAACCATCAGTCTTGGTTTGAAGTATGTTGAGCTTGAAGGACAGTGCTTCACATGTGATTTATGGGTTTTCTCCCAGCCCAGGTATTCCTCGGAGCTGACTGTCAGCCTCTTGTCTCAGCAGAGTGGCAAGTAAAACTATTCAACAGGCCTTAAATTTAATGTAGTCAGTGAACCACAAGATCTGTCTGCTCAACTACTTTCATATCAAATAGGACATCTCCCACCTAAATTTTTAACTGAGCTTAAAACAAGGTTGTACCTTTAAATATCTGATATGTCATGTTTTACTACATCCAAAGTCAAGGTGATGTACAGTAAGTATCCAGATCATAGCCTGCCAGTCAAATACTGTGTGTATCCTTTTCTGATGTTTGCTGAGTCAAGAACTTTAAACACCTTGGTACATGCTATCTGTGAATAGAACTGATATATTTTCTTGCTTGTGTGTCATACAAATTGCTCTGAAGCCTTTTATTCTCTGCAGTCTTTTCAACTCTCACTTGTGTCCAAAGGCAACTAGTAAATCAAGAGTTAATATGAGAGAACTGGAACACCACAGGATAATTCCCAATTAGACCAGAAGGACAAAACGTCACATGATTACGTGCAGAAATACTAGGGTACAACTAAAAACAGGACAAATGAAATAAAACTCCTCTTCTACTAGCAAAATCAGAATTAAACATTGAGAAAAAACTGTCACTTTTTTCTATAAGCCTAACAATTATTTGCCATGTATGTAGGGAAGGAAAATAGGCATTTTTGTTTATAATTTAGGCTGGGCCTTCTATGGTAACTCATAGGGAACATACCCCAGTGAAAATTTAATGGGCAAAAACATAAAATACTACAAACCCATAGAATTATAAGACAACATTGGGGTTTGCCCCTCCTCTAACTGTCTTACTAGAGTCTCCCCCATCCCCCTTGGGAGAAGTTATTTAGAGTCAAGTATCATTAAATCAAAATGCAAAGGAAGGAAAAAATGAATATGGGTTAATTGCATTCTGGATACTGCTGAACCACAGTTGGTAACAATTATTATTATTGTAGTATAAAATTGCATTGTCATACCAGGATAACAAGTACTTGGGTGAAGTTTGTAATATGGGTGAATACCAGGAGGTAGCAGCAGATAAGGATTCTGAGTATGTGTGTAATGACAAGGTACAGACACACATAGATCCTCATTCTTCATGCCAAGAAGTTGAGACTTTATCCTAAAGCAGGAAGTTGCAGCTACTACCCAGGAATGTTTCATTATATACAATTTGGCACACTCTGTGATCTTCTCTTTACTGCACAAAGAAATCCTGTACCTGCAATCTTGGTAGAGAAGTAAAATCCCTATTCCTTATGAGTAGATCTGCAGGGATACAAAGGAGACACTATAATGCGAGCAGATGTAACTGAGCTGACTGCCCCTCTTCCTGCCATCAACTTACTGGAGATAAAAGAAATACAATCAACATAAATAAACGGCAGATAGGCACCAACTAGAGCAATGCATTTTTTGTAAAGGAGTGGAAAAGAAGCAAAGACCAATGAGGACTATAAAAATTACAAAAGTTTTCTCAGAGGAGGTGATGTTTGCTATCCCTTCCAGATGTAAGGCATAAGCTCCACAGTCCTGGAAAATGAACAACGGTATAATTCCAGGGAACTGTTTCTTCAATCTGAATACATTGACCTGCAAAATTGCCAAGTCGCTGGTCTCAGGAATGACCAAAGAAAACACAGGGACTCTTTTTTGGGCAGGTCTTTTGTCTACCCAAAAGATGTAGATAGTTGCCCCTTTTCAATTACTTTTACACCTGTCCCATTTTATTTACATTATGTAACACTACTGTTTGTTTAAATTTATTTGTAAAAGTAATCTGTGTTTTTGACAAAGCAGTAAAAACAAATTAGAAGTATAAAATCCCTCTCCACCCCCATACTCAACTCTTCCATTTAAAGATAACCACTGTTAAACTGCTTTTAGATGTATCCTTCCAGAAATGTTTCCATGAACATATATGCATAGATTCTATATTATATATAAATATCATCATACTATTTTTGCTGTGTTACAGAGATGAGGGACTGAACAAGATGAGTCTGGTCGGAGAGTCTTGGAGCTCTATTATAAAATACTCTATAAAACAGAAAATCATCTATCTATATAAAAGAAAGGAGGGTCTGGAAAGCGGAGAACACTAATGTCCCACCAACAATTCTTTGACTTTACCACTTAGCCATCTTTGCATAAAAGAATATAAATAATGATTACCATTCCGTTGTGTGAATGGACCTATAATCATTTAAGCAATCTACACTAGTAGATATATAGAGTGTATGTATTTTTACCTTCATAAACATTACAATTTTGAATCTCTTTGTATGTGTATATATATGTATGTACATCTTTGGGTACTTAGGCAAGGGAACCTATAGTATAAATGCCTCTAAATAGAAACCCTGAATGGAAGGGAATGTACATCTTAAATGGCCAAATTACTCTCCCAACATCGTTCCAATTGACAATCAATGGGAAAGACAATCTTTTTTTTTTTTTTTTTTTTTTTTTAATTTTCTTGTAGAGCTCTGATGCCACAGAACTGGTTCTGCAAGCTTAAGTCTCAAGATGAGCCTGTCCATTTACAAGCAGAATTCCATCCCTGCATACAAAATCAGCTTTCTCTGAGCTTTTGATGTCTCAAGGCAGTCTGTATTAGCAGTGCA